>JAUJEF010000065.1:15000-37500 GCA_030444885.1 Citrus sp. QX-2021 | reverse complement strand
TCATACAAATTAATCGATAATGTATACCAAGAACTGGGAGAATACGACGAAAATGTAAGAAGGAAACATGCATTTCGTTCACGAAAAGCCAAACGTTTAGTGGTTGCTGTTGATCACCAGACAAAAGAGGATGTGACTTTGCCCCATTATTTGGAACAATCGGATTTTCGTCGATATATAATAAAAGGTTCCATGCGCGCACAAAGACGTAAAACCGTTATTTGGAAACCACTTCAAGCAAATGCCCATTCCCCTCTTTTTTTGGACAGAATAGACAAAACCCTTTATTTGTTTTTTGATATTTCCCAGCTGATGAAAGTAATTCTTCGAAATTGGATGGTAAAAAATAAAAACCAAAAACTTTCTGATTATACAAACGCAAAGACAAGAAAATTGGACAAAAAAGAAAAAAAGAAGCTCAAAGGCGAAAGATACCAAAGACAAGCAATGGTACGTATAAAACAAGCAGAAAGCTGGGATAAGCGTTTACTTACTCGAATACTAAGAAGTTCTATGTTAGTAATCCAATCGATTCTTAGAAAATATATTGTATTACCGTTATTGATAATAGCTAAAAATGTGGTTCGCATACTATTATTCCAAGATCCCGAGTGGTCCGAGGATTTTAAGGATTGGAATCGTGAAATTTATGTTAAATGCACTTATAGTGGTGTTAATTTATCTGAAACAGAATTTCCGAAAAACTGGTTAATAGAAGGTATTCAGCTAAAGATCCTATTCCCCTTTCACCTGAAACCCTGGCACGGATCTACGATACAATCCTCTCATAAAGATCCAAAAGTGAACACGAAACTGATTTTTGTTTTTTAACAATTTTGGGGCTGGAAACTGACATGCCGTTCGGTTCTCCCCAAAAACGACGTTCCTTTTTTGAACCCATTTTTAAAGAACTAAAAAAAAAAATTAGAAAATTGAAAACTAAGTCTTTTATAGTTTTAAGGGATTTTAAAGAAGGAAAAATAAAAGAACTTTCAAAAATAAACTTGAGAGAAATCGAGAAATTGAGGGAAACTCAAAAAAATTCGATAATCAGTAAGCAGATGATTCACGAACCGTCTATTGAAATTTCATCTATGGATTGGACGAAATTATCCCGGACTGAAAAAAAAATGAAAGATCTGACTAATAGAACAAGCAGAATCAGAAATAAAATATATAAAATTACAAAAGAAAAGAAAAAAGGATCGCTAACTCAAGAAACAAATATTAGTTCGAACAAACCAACTTATTCTGTTAAAATATTAGACCCATCAAAAAGGATTTGGCGGATATTAAAAAAAAGAAACGCTCGATTAATCCGTAAATCCTATTTGTTTCTAAAATTTGGCATTGAAAAGATATACAGAAATATTTTTATATCTACCCTTACTATTCCAAGAATCAATACAAAACCTTTTCGTGAATCAACAAGAAAACAAATGAAAATTATTGAGAAAAACATCCACAATAATGAAGCAAATCCCGAAAGAATTAATAAAACAAATAAAAATAGAATTATTTCGACTATCCAAAAATCGATTTCTAAGACTAGTAATAAGAATTCAAAGATTTCTTGTAATTTATTGTCTTTTTCACAATCACAAGCATATGTATTTTACAAATTATTACAAGTCCCAATTTTGAACTTTTATAATTTAAGACCCGTTCTTCAATATCACGGAACATCTCTATTTCTTAAGAATGAAATAAAAGATTTTTTTGAAAAACACGGAATCTTTAATTACCAATTAAGACATAAACCCCTTTGGAATTTTGGAAGGAATACACGAAAACACTGTTTAAGCGGGCATTATCAATATGATTTATCTCGGATTAAATGGGCTAGATTAGTACCACAAGAATGGCGAAATAGAGCCAATCAACACTGTATGGCTCAAAATAAAGATTTAATTAAAAGAGATTCGTATGAAAAAAATGGATTAACTCATTACGAAAAACAACATTTTTTTGAAGCAGACCTATTACGTAATCAAAAATCGAATTTTAAATAACACTATAGATATGATCTTTTATCATATAAATCGCTTAATTATGAAGATAAGAAAGACTCGTATATTGATAGATCACTAGTCCAAGTAAATAATAAAGAAGAGTATTATTCTAATTACAATAGAAAGAAAGTAAAATTGTTGGCTATGTTGGGAAGTATCTCTATCAATAATTATATAGGGGAAGATTATATTATGGATATGGAAAAATTCTTGTATAGAAAATATTTTGATTGGAGAATTCTTAATTTTTGTCTTAGAAATAAGGCCAATATGGAAGCCTGGGTTGATATGGATACTGGTACCAGCAGTAATCAAAATACTAGGATTGGGTCCAATAATTATCAAAAAATTAATGCAATTAATAACAGAGTCCCCTTTTATCTTACAATTCATCAAGATGAAGAAATTAACCCATCCACTCAAAGGGGTTCTTTTGTGATTGGATGGGAATGAATGAAGAAATACTAAGTTGTCCTATATCAAACCCAGAATCTTGGTTCTTCCCAGAATTTGTACTACTTTTTAATGCATATAGAACGAAACCCTGGATTATACCAATCAAATTACTTCTTTTCAATTTTAATGGAAATAGTAAGAAAAATAGAAATAGTAAGAAAAATAGAACCGGAAAGAAAGAGGCGGATCTTTTTATATCACCTACTCAAAAAGAATATTTTGAATTATCGAATCAAAGTAAAGAAGAAAACGAACTCGCAGACCAAGGAACTCCGAGATCGGATGCACAAAAGCAAGTAATTCTTGGATCAGTTCTCTCAAACCAAGAAAAAGATGGTGAAGAAAATTATACGGGATCGGACATGAAAACCCGTATAAAGAAAAAGCAATCAAAAAGTGTAACAGAAGTACAGCTCGATTTATTAATAAAAAGATATTTGTGTTTGCAGTTGCGATGGATGGGTGCTGTTTCTTTCAGAGAAAAAATACTCAATGATATGAAAGTATATTGTCAGCTGGTTCGACTAATAAATCCTAGCGACGTTACTATAGCCTCTATTCAAGGGGGAGAAATGAGTCTGCCTATTTTGATCACTAAGAAGAATTTTGCTCTTAAAGAATTGACGAAAGGGGGAATGCTTATTATCGAACCCCGTCGTTTGTCTGTAAAAAATGATGGACAATTTTTTCTATATCAAATCGTAGGTATTGCATTGGTTCATAAGAATAAGCGCAAAATTACTAAAAGATACCAAGAAAAGGGCTATGTTGATAAAAAAGATTTTGATGAATTCATTGCAAAACATCAAAAAATGACTGGAAATAGAAACAAAAATCATTATGATTTGCTTGTTCCTGAAACTATTTTACTCCATAAACGTCGTAGAGAATTAAGAACCCTAATTTGTTTCAATTCGAAGAATCAAAATGGTATGCAGAAAAATCCAGTATTATTTAATAACGGAAAGGGCGGCGTCCGCGTTTTGGATAAAAACAAAAATCTTGCTCGAGAAAAATCAACTAATTCAATTAAAGTTCTTTATTTGGGCCAATTCTCGATTAGAAGATTTAATTTGTATGAATCGGTATTGGTTTAATACCAATAATGGGAGTCGTTTCAGTATGGTAAGGGTCCATATGTATCCACGATTGAAAATTCGTTAATAGTGTGCTTTTCCTATCTATCATGTCCCATTTTGGGATATGAAAACAAAGAAATGTATACATGTCTTGTCTTCCATTCCAGTCTGATACAAGATACCAAATTAATGGCGAACATTTTAATTAGATCCATAAATGAATCAAGAAACTCTTTTTTTCGGTCCAAATTTTCTCTTTTGCCGAAATATCCATCCTTTTAGATGCCTAATCAAATTGAAAATTGGATTGATTATTGATATTGATTTTCTAGCAAGTTCATAACGAACTTAAGATTATTGTGTATATCAAATTGAAGTAACTAGTATTATTATTACTGATCAGTAAAATTCATCTTAAAAAGGAAGGGGAGGGTTTCGTTTTATGGTAAAAATGCATTCATCTCAGTTAGGGTTCAAAAAAGAAAAAAACAGCGGATCGGTTGAATTTCAAGTATTTCGTTTCACCAACAAGATCCGGAGACTTACTTCACATTTAGAATTGCACAGAAAAGACTATTCATCTCAAAGGGGTCTACGTAAAATTTTGGAAAAACGCCAACGTCTACTAGCTTATTTGTCAAAGAAAAATAGAGTACGTTATAAAGAATTAATTAGTAAGTTGAATATCCGGGAGTCAAAAAATCGTTAATTTGAAATTTGAAAAACAATTTCGAATTATTTGATTTTGACTGTTGATGAACTTCTTGTTGTTTTCAACAATTCATGTAAGAATGAATCGAGGAAAAACCTATGAGTATACTAGCTACAGAAAAAGAAAAGAATTTATGATAGTCAATATGGGACCTCACCACCCGTCAATGCATGGGGTTCTTCGTCTCATCGTTACTCTAGACGGTGAAGATGTTATTGACTGTGAACCCATATTGGGTTATTTACACAGAGGGATGGAAAAAATTGCGGAAAACCGAACAATTATACAATATCTGCCTTATGTAACCCGTTGGGATTATTTAGCTACTATGTTCACAGAAGCAATAACTGTAAATGGACCAGAACAGTTGGGAAATATTCGCGTACCTAAAAGGGCCAGCTATATCAGAGTAATTATGTTGGAGTTGAGTCGTATAGCTTCCCATCTGTTATGGCTTGGCCCTTTATGGCAGATATTGGTGCACAGACTCCTTTCTTCTATATTTTCAGAGAAAGAGAATTAGTATATGATCTGTTCGAAGCTGCCACCGGTATGAGAATGATGCATAATTATTTTCGTATCGGAGGAGTAGCAGCTGATTTACCCTATGGTTGGATAGATAAATGTTTGGATTTCTGCGATTATTTTTTAACAGGGGTTGCTGAATATCAAAAACTTATTACGCGAAACCCCATTAAGAAACAACGAGTTGAAGGAGTAGGCATTATTGGTGGAGAAGAAGCAATAAATTGGGGTTTATCAGGACCAATGCTACGAGCGTCTGGAATAGAATGGGATCTTCGTAAAGTTGATCATTATGAGTGTTATGACGAATTTGATTGGGAAGTCCAGTGGCACATTGAAGGGGATTCCTTAGCTCGTTATTTAGTCCGAATCGGTGAAATGACGGAATCTGTAAAAATTATTCAACAGGCTTTAGAAGGAATTCCGGGAGGCCCCTATGAAAATTTAGAAATCCGCTGCTTTGATAGAGAAAGCGATCCAGAACGGAATGATTTTGAAAATCGATTCATTAGTAACAAGCCTTCTCCTACCTTTGAATTGACAAAACAAGAACTTTATGCGAGAGTAGAAGCCCCAAAAGGAGAATTGGGAATTTTTCTGATAGGGGATCAAAGTGGGTTTCCTTGGAGATGGAAAATTCGCCCACCGGGTTTTATCAATTTGCAAATTCTTCCTCAGTTAGTTAAAAGAATGAAATTGGCTGATATTATGACGATATTAGGTAGTATAGATATCATTATTGTTGAAGATGATAGTTGAAAAGAAAAATGCAAAACCCGAATTACAATATATCAAATATTTTTCCCGATTGGAATCACTACAACAGGACTATGGGATCATATGGGTGCTTGCCCTATTTCGATTTATGTATTGGCAATCACAATCGGTGTCCTAGTAATTGTGTGGTTAGAAAGAGAAATATCTGCAGGAATACAACAGCGTATTGGGCCTGAATACGCCAGCCCTTTGGGAATTCTTCAAGCTTTAGCCGATGGGACAAAACTCCTTTTCAAAGAAAACCTTCTTCCATCTAGAGGAAATAGTAGTTTATTCAGTATTGGTCCATCTATAGCAGTCATAGCAATTCTACTAAGTTATTCAGTAATTCCTTTTAGTTATAACCTTGTTTTAGCTGACCTCAATATCGGTATTTTTTTATGGATTGCCATTTCAAGTATTGCCCCGATTGGACTTCTTATGTCAGGATATGGATCAAATAATAAATATTCCTTTTTAGGTGGTCTGCGAGCTGCTGCTCAATCGATTAGTTATGAAATACCATTAACTTTATGTGTTTTATCAATATCTCTACGTGTGATTCGCTAAAACCTAAGCTTTTCGTTCTAGAAAAAAAAAAAAAGAACTTGAATAGAAATCCTCATTTTTTTATTCATTTATTGACTCTTTAGGTTAATAAAAGAAATTAGATAGTTATATATGAGTGAAAGAAAACACCTTCGAAATTCGCAGTAAACGTGGATTAAGTCTCATTTCCTATGTACAAGCGTTAAGGATAAGTAAACAAAAGTAAAAGTGGAGGAAGCCCTTACCCCAAGACAGGTCGATTGATCATCCTAGCTTGAAGCGGGCTTAAAAGACCAACCCTATAGAATTTTCATTTTTCATTAGCTATTGTATGTATTACAATATATATTAGATATATTAGGGGGGTTGAATAGGGGGTTGAAAACGCAAAGCGGGGGGATAGGAAGGAACACCAAAATACACACAACGGGTTAGTAATGTAGATTATGTCAATTATCTAAAAGGATACTTCTACATAACATAAAAGAATACTAATTGGGGCTTTAAGTTGGTAGAAACGATCAGGCAGTACTCCCCACAATTCCGATCCAGAGCATGCTCCTATCCGCCAGTTAAAGAAATAACTATCAGGAACGAAATAATCCTTTACCCCCTTTTAAGCCCCATTTTCTCTCAGAAAGAAGAAGAGGAACAAAAAAATAGAAAAAAAAAAAAAAAAATACAATTACAATAAAAAATAGAAAAAATACAATTACAATCTAAAAGAATCCTTTCTTTCATATATTGATAGAAATCAAATTCGTGTCATGATTCATGAACTAGTGTAATGGCGAATTCTTTTTCGTAATCGAAAATAAAAGGATGGGTTGAAATATCGAGTGATATTTCTACAAGAGTATTTTATTGAAGGGTTGATTAAGTTATTACTCAACACAGAAAATTTGAAATTCGTAAAGGATGAGATTAATTCAGAAATACTGTTTTTTTATCCTTAGAGCAGACAGAATTCCAGTGGTATAATTGGGGATCCTCCGCTAGATTTTGACTTTATCCATCCTATAACCATATCAAAATCAAAATAACTAATACCGGTCCGGTCCTTACATTTATTTGTGGCCCTGAGGAGCCGTATGAGGTGAAAATCTCATGTACGGTTTTGTAATAGCGATGGAAACCGTAATGTTACCACCGACTATGATTATCTAACAGTTTAAGTACAGTTGATATAGTTGGGGCGCAATCAAAATATGGTTTTGGGGGTGGAATTTGTGGCGTCAACCTATAGGGTTTATCGTTTTCTAATTTCTTCCCTAGCGGAATGCGAGAGATTACCTTTTGATTTACCAGAAGCGGAAGAAGAATTAGTAGCCGGTTATCAAACCGAATATTCAGGAATCAAATTTGGTTTATTTTACGTTGCTTCCTATCTAAATCTACTAGTTTCCTCATTATTTGTAACAGTTCTTTACTTGGGAGGTTCGAATCTTTCCATTCCATACATATTTGTTCCTGGGCTGGTTGAAATAAATAAAGCGGATGGAATCTTTGGAACGACAATTGGTATCTTTATTACATTAGCTAAAACTTATTTGTTCTTGTTCATTCCTATTGCAACAAGGTGGACTTTACCGAGACTAAGAATGGACCAACTATTAAATCTTGGCTGGAAATTTCTTTTACCTATTTCTCTCGGTAATCTATTATTAAAAACTTCTTCCCAACTCCTTTCGCTATAAAGATAAAGAAAAAAAGGAATACAATATTCGCTACTTGTCTCAAACAAGAGAAAGAAATAAACTCAAAACATTCATAGATATTCACAATATGTTCCCTATGGTAACCGGTTTCATGAATTATGGTCAACAAACAATACGAGCTGCAAGGTACATTGGTCAAAGTTTCATGATTACTTTATCCCAAGCAAATCGTTTACCTGTAACTATTCAATATACTTATGAAAAATTAATCCCATCAGAGCGTTTTCGTGGTCGAATCCATTTTGAATTTGATAAATGTATTGCTTGTGAAGTATGCGTTCGGGAATGTCCTATAGATCTGCCTGTTGTTGATTGGAAATTTGAAACAGATATTCGAAAGAAACGATTGCTTAATTACAGTATTGATTTTGGAATTTGTATTTTTTGTGGTAACTGCGTTGAGTATTGTCCAACAAATTGTTTATCAATGACTGAAGAATATGAACTTGCGACTTACGACCGTCACGAATTGAATTATAATCAAATTGCTTTAGGTCGTTTACCAATGTCAGTAATTGACGATTTTACAATTCGAACAGTCTTGAATTCGCCTCAACGAAAAAACGTCTAAACCTTTTTAATTTCGAATTACTAAGGTTCAGTTTTGGTATAGTTGGTATAAAGGGATAAGGTTGTTTTTTTGCTTGGTCAATAACTCCAAATCCCAACTTTTGATTGGTTGATGAGAAGTACAACTACATTTGTATTGAAATGAAATGATATATAGACAGAAGCTTTTTCGAACTATATAGCTTCAATTTCAAATTGGCATTTAGAATAACGAAAAGAACAAAATTGATCCCAGAACAGTATCCGCATCAATTCCCACTTAGTAGATTCTAATTTCATTGAATTGGAATTGAGAATGTCTCATAAATAATTTTTCCTGGTCGGCTCAATAAGGTCATGAAAAAGATTTCGATTTATTTATCTCCTATTTTAATATAATGGATTTGCCTGGACCAATACACGATTTTCTTTTAGTTTTTCTGGGATCGGGTCTTATATTAGAGGTCTGGGAGTGGTATTATTTACCAACACAAGTTAATCTGCCTTTTCCTTGGGATTGGTTCTGTTTGTATATCATTATTCTATATTCTATCAAATTCCCATTTTGTAGCTGCCGCGCAACTCCTTATTTACGGGAGCTGTAAATGTTTTTAATCATATTTGCTGTAATGTTCATGAACGGCTCAGACTATTCCAAAGATTTTCAGTTGAATCTTTGGACTATTGGCGATGGTCTTACTTCTCTGGTTTGTACAAGTATTTTTTTTTCGCTAATCACTACTATTCTCGATACATCGTGGTACGGGATTATTTGGACTACACGAGCCAACCAGATTATTGAACAAGATTTGATAAGTAATAGTCAACAAATTGGAATTCATTTATCAACAGACTTTTTTCTTCCATTTGAACTCGTTTCAATAATTCTTTTAGTTGCTTTAATAGGTGCAATTGCCGTGGCGCGTCAATAACAAATCTTTATAACTAGGAACAGCAATCCCAATTCTACTTTTTATGTGTTATCACATTCATTATGTGTTATCACATTCATTTACCTTAAATTCTTGTAAAGTATAGTTGAATACTATTCACAGATCAATAGAAAATCAAAATAGAATTTTTTTTATTCGATCTATTACCAAATAGATTCTTTTGTTCCGTACCTGGTATATTCTAAACAACCAAATCGCTTGCATTATTATTATTGTTCAGATTGAAATGAATCGAAATTGGTACGGAGTTGGTTAATGATGCTCGAGCATGTACTTGTTTTGAGTGCCTATTTATTTTCGATTGGCATCTATGGCTTGATTACGAGCCGAAATATGGTTCGGGCCTTGATGTGCCTTGAACTTATACTAAATGCAGTTAATATCAATTTTGTAACATTCTCTGATTTTTGATAGTCGACAATTAAAAGGAGATATTTTTTTCAATTTTTGTTATAGCTATTGCAGCCGCTGGAAGCAGCTATCGGATCAGCGATGGTTTCGTCAATTTATCGTAACAGAAAGTCGGCGCGTATCAATCAATCGACTTTGTTGAATAAGTAGTATTTATAAAAAAAAATATTCCTAAATTCCAATTTAGATATCTAATATGCCCCTAATTTCGATCCTTTTTGTGAAAATGTAAGAAATCAAAGTATCTTTGTCCCTTGATCCAGAAGTGGATTAATTAGCAAAATTCTGGTAAATCATTGATTCATCTGGTGTTTAAATATGACATTTCAAAATTGACTAGATCGAAAATTAAAAAGTTCAAAACAAAAATAGATAGATCCAATGTCACATTCAGTAAAGATTTATGATACATGTATAGGGTGTACTCAATGTGTACGAGCTTGCCCCACGGATGTATTAGAAATGATACCTTGGGACGGATGTAAAGCAAAGCAAATTGCTTCTGCTCCAAGAACAGAGGACTGTGTTGGTTGTAAGCGATGTGAATCCGCCTGTCCAACGGATTTCTTGAGTGTTCGAGTTTATTTATGGCATGAAACAACCCGAAGCATGGGTCTAGCTTATTGATATTGATACGTTCCCGAAAAACCCACTTGAATCCGTTTTGAATACAGTTTTTTTTTTTAACCTATACCCTACAAAAACCCGTCCTCTAAAATTAAAAAAAACAAAATACGAATATATTCTATTTTCGAGTTTCGAGCACGGGTTTTTCTGGGCCAAGTGTATCTTGTCTTTACCACGAATTATTTTCCTTGGTTAACACTAATTGTAGTTTTTCCGATAGCCGCGGGTTCTTTAATTTTTTCTCCCTCATAGAGAAATAAGTGACTAGAGGATATACAATATATATATGTGTCTTAGAACTCCTTCTAACGACTATGCATTCTGTTATAATTTCAATTGGACGATATTATCCAGCTGGCAGAGGATTATAAATGGATCACTTTTTTGAGTTTGATCAATGATTGGGAATAGATGGACTTTCCATAGGACCCATTTTACTGACGGGATGTATCACCACTTTGCTACTTTAGCGGCTCGGCCAGTTACCTGAATTCCCGACTATTCCACTTCCTGATGTTAGCGATGGCGCTTACAGCGGTCAAATAGATCATTTTTTCTCGACCTTTACTTTTTTCATCATGTGTGAATTAGAATTAATTCCCGTTTATCTACTTCTGGCCATGTGGGGTGGAAAGAAACGCCTTTATTCAGCCACAAAATTTATTTTGTACACGGCAGGAGGCTCCGAGCCATTTTCTTTTTAATAGGAGTTTTGGGTATCGGTTTATATGGTTCCAATGAACCAACATTAAATTTGGAAACATTAGTTAATCGGTCGTATCCTGTGAGCACTGGAAATAATATTCTATATTGGATTTTTATTGCTTTTGCTGTCAAATTGCCGATTATTCCCTTTCGCACGTGGTTACCAGACACCACGGAGTTTACATGCTTTAGCCGGAATCTTATTAAAAATGGGAGCATATGCGGTTGATTCGAATCAATATGGGCTATTGCCGCACGCTGCTATATTTTCCCCCTGGTTCATGATAGTAGGTACGTGCATAATTTATGTAAACATTCGGCCAGCCGAAGAAAAAAGTGCAGCACTAATCAACCCATGAGTAAACGGCTCCATTGGAGACCGATATTCATCGAGCCTATTCCTAGAATTATGAAACCCATATGAGATACAGAGGAATAGGCTATTCTTTTTTTAAATTCCGCTGGCCGGGAGATGTTGAAGCTGCATAAATTATTTGCACGGTACCTACTATCATGAACCAGGGGAAAATATAGAATGAGCGTGCGGTATTAGTTCCATATTGATTCGTATCATCCCATATGGTCCAATTTTTAATAAGTTTAGGGGTAGAAGCATACTATTACTGTAATGTGCCTCTCCGTGGTTGTCTGGTATGCACGTATGAAAGGGTATAATCGGCTATTTGACAGCAAAAGCAATAAAAATCCAATATAGAATATTATTTCCAGTGCCACAGGATACGACCGATTAACTAATGTTTCAAATTTAATGTTGGTTCATTGGAACCATATAAACCGATACCCAAAACTCCTATTAAAAGAAAACGGAGCCTCCTGCCGTGTACAAAATAAATTTTGTGGCTGAATAAAGGCGTTTCTTTCCACCCCACACGGCCAGAAGTAGATAAACGGGAATTAATTCTAATTCCACATGATGAAAAAAGTAAAAGGTCCCGAGAAGAAAATGATCCTATTTGACCGCTGTACATCGCTAACATCAGGAAGTGGAATAGTCGGGAATTCAGAGTAACTGGCCGAGCCGCTAAAGTAGCTAAAGTGGTGATACATCCCGTCAGTAAAATGGGTCCTATGGAAAGTCCATCTATTCCCAATCGCCAGTCAAACTCAAAAAAAGTGATCCATTTATAATCCTCTGCCAGCTGGATTAATGGATCGTCCAATTGGAAATTATAACAGAATGCATAGGTCGTTAGAAGGAGTTCTAAGACACATATATATATTGTATATCCTCTAGTCACCTTATTTCCTCTATGAGGGAGAAAAAAAATTAAAGAATATCGGAAAACTACAATTAGTGTTACCCACGGAAAATAATTCGTGGTAAAGACAAGATACACTTGGCCCAGCAAAACCCGTGCTCGAAACTCGAAAATAGAAGATATTCGTATTTTGTTTTTTTTCTTTTCGAGTACGGGTTTTTGTCGGTAATCGGTAAAAAAAAAAAAAAACTGTATTCAAAACGGATTCAAGTGGGTTTTTCGGGAACGTATCAATATCAATAAGCTAGACCCATGCTTCGGGTTGTTTCATGCCATAAATAAACTCGAACACTCAAGAAATCCGTTGGACAGGCGGATTCACATCGCTTACAACCAACACAGTCCTCTGTTCTTGGAGCAGAAGCAATTTGCTTTGCTTTACATCCGTCCCAAGGTATCATTTCTAATACATCCGTGGGGCAAGCTCGTACACATTGAGTACACCCTATACATGTATCATAAATCTTTACTGAATGTGACATTGGATCTATCTATTTTTGTTTTGAACTTAATAATTTTCGATCTAGTCAATTTTGAAATGTCATATTTAAACACCAGATGAATCAATGATTTACCAGAATTTTGCTAATTAATCCACTTCTGGATCAAGGGAACAAAGATACTTTGATTTCTTACAGTTTCACAAACAGGATCGAAATTAGGGCATATTAGATATCCTAAATTGAATTTAGGAATATTATGATTTATAAATACTACTTATTCAACAAAGTCGATTGATTGATACGCGTCGATTTTCTGTTACGATAAATTGACGAAACAATAGCTGATCCGATAGCTGCTTCAGCGGCTGCAATAGCTATAACAAAAATTGAAAAAATATCTCCTTTTAATTGTCGACTATCAAAAAATCAGAGAATGTTACAAAATTGATATTAACTGCATTTAGTATAAGTTCAAGGCACATCAAGGCCCGAACCATATTTCGGCTCGTAATCAAGCCATAGATGCCAATCGAAAATAAATAGGCACTCAAAACAAGTACATGCTCGAGCATCATTAACCAACTCCGTACCAATTTCGATTCATTTCAATCTGAACAATAATAATAATGCAAGCGATTTGGTTGTTTAGAATATACCAGGTACGGAACAAAAGAATCTATTTGGTAATAGATCGAATAAAAAAAATTCTATTTTGATTTTCTATTGATCTGTGAATAGTATTCAACTATACTTTACAAGAATTTATGGGAAATGAATGTGATAACACATAATGAATGTGATAACACATAAAAAGTAGAATTGGGATTGCTGTTCCTAGTTATAAAGATTTGTTATTGACGCGCCACGGCAATTGCACCTATTAAAGCAACTAAAAGAATTATTGAAACGAGTTCAAATGGAAGAAAAAAGTCTGTTGATAAATGAATTCCAATTTGTTGACTATTACTTATCAAATCTTGTTCAATAATCTGGTTGGCTCGTGTAGTCCAAATAATCCCGTACCACGATGTATCGAGAATAGTAGTGATTAGCGAAAAAAAAATACTTGTACAAACCAGAGAAGTAAGACCATCGCCAATAGTCCAAAGATTCAACTGAAAATCTTTGGAATAGTCTGAGCCGTTCATGAACATTACAGCAAATATGATTAAAACATTTACAGCTCCCACGTAAATAAGGAGTTGCGCGGCAGCTACAAAATGGGAATTTGATAGAATATAGAATAATGATATACAAACAAGAACCAATCCCAAGGAAAAGGCAGAATAAATTGGGTTGGTAAATAATACCACTCCCAGACCTCCTAATATAAGACCCGATCCCAGAAAAACTAAAAGAAAATCGTGTATTGGTCCAGGCAAATCCATTATATTAAAATAGGAGATAAATAAATCGAAATCTTTTTCATGACCTTATTGAGCCGACCAGGAAAAATTATTTATGAGACATTCTCAATTCCAATTCAATGAAATTAGAATCTACTAAGTGGGAATTGATGCGGATACTGTTCTGGGATCAATTTTGTTCTTTTCGTTATTCTAAATGCCAATTTGAAATTGAAGCTATATAGTTCGAAAAAGCTTCTGTCTATATATCATTTCATTTCAATACAAATGTAGTTGTACTTCTCATCAACCAATCAAAAGTTGGGATTTGGAGTTATTGACCAAGCAAAAAAACAACCTTATCCCTTTATACCAACTATACCAAAACTGAACCTTAGTAATTCGAAATTAAAAAGGTTTAGACGTTTTTTCGTTGAGGCGAATTCAAGACTGTTCGAATTGTAAAATCGTCAATTACTGACATTGGTAAACGACCTAAAGCAATTTGATTATAATTCAATTCGTGACGGTCGTAAGTCGCAAGTTCATATTCTTCAGTCATTGATAAACAATTTGTTGGACAATACTCAACGCAGTTACCACAAAAAATACAAATTCCAAAATCAATACTGTAATTAAGCAATCGTTTCTTTCGAATATCTGTTTCAAATTTCCAATCAACAACAGGCAGATCTATAGGACATACCCGAACGCATACTTCACAAGCAATACATTTATCAAATTCAAAATGGATTCGACCACGAAAACGCTCTGATGGGATTAATTTTTCATAAGGATATTGAATAGTTACAGGTAAACGATTTGCTTGGGATAAAGTAATCATGAAACTTTGACCAATGTACCTTGCAGCTCGTATTGTTTGTTGACCATAATTCATGAAACCGGTTACCATAGGGAACATATTGTGAATATCTATGAATGTTTTGAGTTTATTTCTTTCTCTTGTTTGAGACAAGTAGCGAATATTGTATTCATTTTTTTCTTTATCTTTATAGCGAAAGGAGTTGGGAAGAAGTTGTTAATAATAGATTACCGAGAGAAATAGGTAAAAGAAATTTCCAGCCAAGATTTAATAGTTGGTCCATTCTTAGTCTCGGTAAAGTCCACCTTGTTGCAATAGGAATGAACAAGAACAAATAAGTTTTAGCTAATGTAATAAAGATACCAATTGTCGTTCCAAAGATTCCATCCGCTTTATTTATTTCAACCAGCCCAGGAACAAATATGTATGGAATGGAAAGATTCGAACCTCCCAAGTAAAGAACTGTTACAAATAATGAGGAAACTAGTAGATTTAGATAGGAAGCAACGTAAAATAAACCAAATTTGATTCCTGAATATTCGGTTTGATAACCGGCTACTAATTCTTCTTCCGCTTCTGGTAAATCAAAAGGTAATCTCTCGCATTCCGCTAGGGAAGAAATTAGAAAAACGATAAACCCTATAGGTTGACGCCACAAATTCCACCCCCAAAAACCATATTTTGATTGCGCCCCAACTATATCAACTGTACTTAAACTGTTAGATAATCATAGTCGGTGGTAACATTACGGTTTCCATCGCTATTACAAAACCGTACATGAGATTTTCACCTCATACGGCTCCTCAGGGCCACAAATAAATGTAAGGACCGGACCGGTATTAGTTATTTTGATTTTGATATGGTTATAGGATGGATAAAGTCAAAATCTAGCGGAGGATCCCCAATTATACCACTGGAATTCTGTCTGCTCTAAGGATAAAAAAACAGTATTTCTGAATTAATCTCATCCTTTACGAATTTCAAATTTTCTGTGTTGAGTAATAACTTAATCAACCCTTCAATAAAATACTCTTGTAGAAATATCACTCGATATTTCAACCCATCCTTTTATTTTCGATTACGAAAAAGAATTCGCCATTACACTAGTTCATGAATCATGACACGAATTTGATTTCTATCAATATATGAAAGAAAGGATTCTTTTAGATTGTAATTGTATTTTTTCTATTTTTTATTGTAATTGTATTTTTTTTTTTTTTTTTCTATTTTTTTGTTCCTCTTCTTCTTTCTGAGAGAAAATGGGGCTTAAAAGGGGGTAAAGGATTATTTCGTTCCTGATAGTTATTTCTTTAACTGGCGGATAGGAGCATGCTCTGGATCGGAATTGTGGGGAGTACTGCCTGATCGTTTCTACCAACTTAAAGCCCCAATTAGTATTCTTTTATGTTATGTAGAAGTATCCTTTTAGATAATTGACATAATCTACATTACTAACCCGTTGTGTGTATTTTGGTGTTCCTTCCTATCCCCCCGCTTTGCGTTTTCAACCCCCTATTCAACCCCCCTAATATATCTAATATATATTGTAATACATACAATAGCTAATGAAAAATGAAAATTCTATAGGGTTGGTCTTTTAAGCCCGCTTCAAGCTAGGATGATCAATCGACCTGTCTTGGGGTAAGGGCTTCCTCCACTTTTACTTTTGTTTACTTATCCTTAACGCTTGTACATAGGAAATGAGACTTAATCCACGTTTACTGCGAATTTCGAAGGTGTTTTCTTTCACTCATATATAACTATCTAATTTCTTTTATTAACCTAAAGAGTCAATAAATGAATAAAAAAATGAGGATTTCTATTCAAGTTCTTTTTTTTTTTTCTAGAACGAAAAGCTTAGGTTTTAGCGAATCACACGTAGAGATATTGATAAAACACATAAAGTTAATGGTATTTCATAACTAATCGATTGAGCAGCAGCTCGCAGACCACCTAAAAAGGAATATTTATTATTTGATCCATATCCTGACATAAGAAGTCCAATCGGGGCAATACTTGAAATGGCAATCCATAAAAAAATACCGATATTGAGGTCAGCTAAAACAAGGTTATAACTAAAAGGAATTACTGAATAACTTAGTAGAATTGCTATGACTGCTATAGATGGACCAATACTGAATAAACTACTATTTCCTCTAGATGGAAGAAGGTTTTCTTTGAAAAGGAGTTTTGTCCCATCGGCTAAAGCTTGAAGAATTCCCAAAGGGCTGGCGTATTCAGGCCCAATACGCTGTTGTATTCCTGCAGATATTTCTCTTTCTAACCACACAATTACTAGGACACCGATTGTGATTGCCAATACATAAATCGAAATAGGGGCAAGCACCCATAGGATCCCATAGACCTCTTGTAGGGATTCCAATCGGGAAAAAGAATTGATATCTTGTACTTCGGGTGTAGCAATTATCATTTCAACGATCAACTTCCCCCATAATGATATCTATACTACCTAATATCGTCATAATATCAGCCAATTTCATTCTTTTAACTAACTGAGGAAGAATTTGCAAATTGATAAAACCCGGTGGGCGAATTTTCCATCTCCAAGGAAACCCACTTTGATCCCCTATCAGAAAAATTCCCAATTCTCCTTTTGGGGCTTCTACTCTCGCATAAAGTTCTTGTTTTGTCAATTCAAAGGTAGGAGAAGGCTTTTTACTAATGAATCGATTTTCAAAATCATTCCGTTCTGGATCGCTTTCTCTATCAAAGCAGCGGATTTCTAAATTTTCATAGGGGCCTCCCGGAATTCCTTCTAAAGCCTGTTGAATAATTTTTACAGATTCCGTCATTTCACCGATTCGGACTAAATAACGAGCTAAGGAATCCCCTTCTTTTTGCCACTGGACTTCCCAATCAAATTCGTCATAACACTCATAATGATCAACTTTACGAAGATCCCATTCTATTCCAGACGCTCGTAGCATTGGTCCTGATAAACCCCAATTTATTGCTTCTTCTCCACCAATAATGCCTACTCCTTCAACTCGTTCTAAAAAAATGGGGTTTCGCGTAATAAGTTTTTGATATTCAGCAACCCCTGTTAAAAAATAATCGCAGAAATCCAAACATTTATCTATCCAACCATAGGGTAAATCAGCTGCTACTCCTCCGATACGAAAATAATTATGCATCATTCTCATACCGGTGGCAGCTTCGAACAGATCATATACTAATTCTCTTTCTCTGAAAATATAGAAGAAAGGAGTCTGTGCACCAATATCTGCCATAAAAGGGCCAAGCCATAACAGATGGGAAGCTATACGACTCAACTCCAACATAATTACTCTGATATAGCTGGCCCTTTTAGGTACGCGAATATTTCCCAACTGTTCTGGTCCATTTACAGTTATTGCTTCTGTGAACATAGTAGCTAAATAATCCCAACGGGTTACATAAGGCAGATATTGTATAATTGTTCGGTTTTCCGCAATTTTTTCCATCCCTCTGTGTAAATAACCCAATATGGGTTCACAGTCAATAACATCTTCACCGTCTAGAGTAACGATGAGACGAAGAACCCCATGCATTGACGGGTGGTGAGGTCCCATATTGACTATCATAAATTCTTTTTCTTTTTCTGTAGCTAGTATACTCATAGGTTTTTCCTCGATTCATTCTTACATGAATTGTTGAAAACAACAAGAAGTTCATCAACAGTCAAAATCAAATAATTCGAAATTGTTTTTCAAATTTCAAATTAACGATTTTTTGACTCCCGGATATTCAACTTACTAATTAATTCTTTATAACGTACTCTATTTTTCTTTGACAAATAAGCTAGTAGACGTTGGCGTTTTTCCAAAATTTTACGTAGACCCCTTTGAGATGAATAGTCTTTTCTGTGCAATTCTAAATGTGAAGTAAGTCTCCGGATCTTGTTGGTGAAACGAAATACTTGAAATTCAACCGATCCGCTGTTTTTTTCTTTTTTTTCTTGAACCCTAACTGAGATGAATGCATTTTTTACCATAAAACGAAACCCCTCCCCCTTCCTTTTTTAAGATGAATTTTACTGATCAGTAATAATAATACTAGTTACTTCAATTTGATATACACAATAATCTTAAGTTCGTTATGAACTTGCTAGAAAATCAATATCAATAATCAATCCAATTTTCAATTTGATTAGGCATCTAAAAGGATGGATATTTCGGCAAAAGAGAAAAATTTGGACCGAAAAAAAGAGTTTCTTGATTCATTTATGGATCTAATTAAAATGTTCGCCATTAATTTGGTATCTTGTATCAGACTGGAATGGAAGACAAGACATGTATACATTTCTTTGTTTTCATATCCCAAAATGGGACATGATAGATAGGAAAAGCACACTATTAACGAATTTTCAATCGTGGATACATATGGACCCTTACCATACTGAAACGACTCCCATTATTGGTATTAAACCAATACCGATTCATACAAATTAAATCTTCTAATCGAGAATTGGCCCAAATAAAGAACTTTAATTGAATTAGTTGATTTTTCTCTCGAGCAAGATTTTTGTTTTTATCCAAAACGCGGCCGCCGCCCTTTCCGTTATTAAAAAATACTGGATTTTTCTGCATACCATTTTGATTCTTCGAATTGAAACAAATTAGGGTTCTTAATTCTCTACGACGTTTAGGGAGTAAAATAGTTTCAGGAACAAGCAAATCATAATGATTTTTGTTTCTATTTCCAGTCATTTTTTGATGTTTTGCAATGAATTCATCAAAATCTTTTTTATCAACATAGCCCTTTTCTTGGTATCTTTTAGTAATTTTGCGCTTATTCTTATGAACCAATGCAATACCTACGATTTGATATAGAAAAAATTGTCCATCATTTTTTACAGACAAACGACGGGGTTCGATAATAAGCATTCCCCCTTTCGTCAATTCTTTAAGAGCAAAATTCTTCTTAGTGATCAAAATAGGCAGACTCATTTCTCCCCCTTGAATAGAGGCTATAGTAACGTCGCTAGGATTTATTAGTCGAACCAGCTGACAATATACTTTCATATCATTGAGTATTTTTTCTCTGAAAGAAACAGCACCCCTCCATCGCAACTGCAAACACAAATATCTTTTTAGGAATAAATCGAGCTGTACTTCGGTTTCTCTTTTGGATTGCTTTTTCTTTATACGGGTTTTCATGTCCGATCCCGTATAATTTTCTTCACCATCTTTTTCTTGGTTTGAGAGAACTGATCCAAGAATTACTTGCTTTTGTGCATCCGATCTCGGAGTTCCTTGGTCTGCGAGTTCGTTTTCTTCTTTACTTTGATTCGATAATTCAAAATATTCTTTTTGAGTAGGTGATATAAAAAGATCCGCCTCTTTCTTTCCGGTTCTATTTTTCTTACTATTTCTATTTTTCTTACTATTTCCATTAAAATTGAAAAGAAGTAATTTGTTTGGTATAATCCAGGGTTTCGTTCTATATGCATTAAAAAGTAGTACAAATTCTGGGAAGAACCAAGATTCTGGGTTTGATATAGGACAACTTAGTATTTCTTCATTCATTCCCATCCAATCACAAAAGAACCCCTTTTGAGTGGATGGGTTAATTTCTTCATCTTGATGAATTGTAAGATAAAAGGGGACTCTGTTATTAATTGCATTAATTTTTTGATAATTATTGGACCCAATCCTAGTATTTTGATTACTGCTGGTACCAGTATCCATATCAACCCAGGCTTCCATATTGGCCTTATTTCTAAGACAAAAATTAAGAATTCTCCAATCAAAATATTTTCTATACAAGAATTTTTCCATATCCATAATATAATCTTCCCCTATATAATTATTGATAGAGATACTTCCCAACATAGCCAACAATTTTACTTTCTTTCTATTGTAATTAGAATAATACTCTTCTTTATTATTTACTTGGACTAGTGATCTATCAATATACGAGTCTTTCTTATCTTCATAATTAAGCGATTTATATGATAAAAGATCATATCTATAGTGTTTTTTAAAATTCGATTTTTGATTACGTAATAGGTCTGCTTCAAAAAAATGTTGTTTTTCGTAATGAGTTAATCCATTTTTTTCATACGAATCTCTTTTAATTAAATCTTTATTTTGAGCCATACAGTGTTGATTGGCTCTATTTCGCCATTCTTGTGGTACTAATCTAGCCCATTTAATCCGAGATAAATCATATTGATAATGCCCGCTTAAACAGTGTTTTCGTGTATTCCTTCCAAAATTCCAAAGGGGTTTATGTCTTAATTGGTAATTAAAGATTCCGTGTTTTTCAAAAAAATCTTTTATTTCATTCTTAAGAAATAGAGATGTTCCGTGATATTGAAGAACGGGTCTTAAATTATAAAAGTTCAAAATTGGGACTTGTAATAATTTGTAAAATACATATGCTTGTGATTGTGAAAAAGACAATAAATTACAAGAAATCTTTGAATTCTTATTACTAGTCTTAGAAATCGATTTTTGGATAGTCGAAATAATTCTATTTTTATTTGTTTTATTAATTCTTTCGGGATTTGCTTCATTATTGTGGATGTTTTTCTCAATAATTTTCATTTGTTTTCTTGTTGATTCACGAAAAGGTTTTGTATTGATTCTTGGAATAGTAAGGGTAGATATAAAAATATTTCTGTATATCTTTTCAATGCCAAATTTTAGAAACAAATAGGATTTACGGATTAATCGAGCGTTTCTTTTTTTTAATATCCGCCAAATCCTTTTTGATGGGTCTAATATTTTAACAGAATAAGTTGGTTTGTTCGAACTAATATTTGTTTCTTGAGTTAGCGATCCTTTTTCTTTTCTTTTGTAATTTTATATATTTTATTTCTGATTCTGCTTGTTCTATTAGTCAGATCTTTCATTTTTTTTTCAGTCCGGGATAATTTCGTCCAATCCATAGATGAAATTTCAATAGACGGTTCGTGAATCATCTGCTTACTGATTATCGAATTTTTTGAGTTTCCCTCAATTTCTCGATTTCTCTCAAGTTTATTTTTGAAAGTTCTTTTATTTTTCCTTCTTTAAAATCCCTTAAAACTATAAAAGACTTAGTTTTCAATTTTCTAATTTTTTTTTTTAGTTCTTTAAAAATGGGTTCAAAAAAGGAACGTCGTTTTTGGGGAGAACCGAACGGCATGTCAGTTTCCAGCCCCAAAATTGTTAAAAAACAAAAATCAGTTTCGTGTTCACTTTTGGATCTTTATGAGAGGATTGTATCGTAGATCCGTGCCAGGGTTTCAGGTGAAAGGGGAATAGGATCTTTAGCTGAATACCTTCTATTAACCAGTTTTTCGGAAATTCTGTTTCAGATAAATTAACACCACTATAAGTGCATTTAACATAAATTTCACGATTCCAATCCTTAAAATCCTCGGACCACTCGGGATCTTGGAATAATAGTATGCGAACCACATTTTTAGCTATTATCAATAACGGTAATACAATATATTTTCTAAGAATCGATTGGATTACTAACATAGAACTTCTTAGTATTCGAGTAAGTAAACGCTTATCCCAGCTTTCTGCTTGTTTTATACGTACCATTGCTTGTCTTTGGTA
>JAUJEF010000549.1:0-44000 GCA_030444885.1 Citrus sp. QX-2021 | reverse complement strand
GAGTCCGGCGGACGAAGATGGCCAGCCCCTCCCCCCAAGGCTATAGCCCACCCGTTTTTTGGCCATTTTTCCGCTGCGGGGTTTCAGCGCGCCGACCTTCAGGCGGTTATTTTTGCACGCGGCTGTGGCCACGGCCTATTTTTGGTATGCAGAGGCCGCTCGCAAAGTCTCGCCCCATTCCGTGCCCGGCGGACGAAGTTGGCCAGCCCCTCCCCCCAAGGCTATAGCCCACCCGTTTTTTCTCCATTTTTCCGCTGGACGAACTTGGCGCCCCGGCCTTCGGGCGGTTATTTTTGGGCGCGGCTGTGCCCGCGTCCTATTTTTGGCATGCAGAGGCCGCTCGCAAAGTCTCGCCCCATTCCGAGTCCGGCGGACGAAGTTGGCCAGCCCCTCCCCCCAATGGTATAGCCCACCCGTTTTTTGGCCATTTTTCCGCTGGACGAACTCGGCGCCCCGGCCATCGGGCAGTTATTTTTGGGCGTGGATGTGCCTGCGGCCTATTTTTAGCACGCGGAGGCCACTCGCAAAGTCTCGCCCCATTCCGAGTCCGGCGGACGAAGTTGGCCAGCCCCTCCCCCCAAGGGTATAGCCCTCCCGTTTTTTGGCCATTTTTCCGCTGGACGAACTCGGCGCCCCGGGCATCGGGCAGTTATTTTTGGGCGTGGCTGTGCCCGCGGCCTATTTTTAGAATGCGGAGGCCGCTCGCAAAGTCTCGACCCATTCCGTGTCCGGCGGACGAAGTTGGCCAGCCCCTCCCCCCAAGGCTATAGCCCACCCGTTTTTTCGGCATTTTTCCGCTGGACGAACTTGGCACCCCGGCCTTCGGGCGGTTATTTTTGGGCGTGGCTGTGCCTGCGGCCTATTTTTAGCACGCGGAGGGCGCTCGCAAAGTCTCGCCCCATTCCGAGTCCGGCGGACGAAGTTGGCCAGCCCTCCCCCAAAGGCTATAGCCCACCCGTTTTTTGGCCATTTTTCCGCTGGACGAACTCGGCGCCCCGGCCATCGGGCAGTTATATTTGGGCGTGGCTGTGCCTGCGGCCTATTTTTAGCACGCGGAGGCTGCTCGCAAAGTCTCGCCCCATTCCGAGTCCGGCGGACGAAGTTGGCCAGCCCCTCCCCCCAAGGGTATAGCCCTCCCGTTTTTTGGCCATTTTTCCGCTGGACGAACTCGGCGCCCCGGCCATCGGGCAGTTATTTTTGGGCGTGGCTGTGCCCGCGGCCTATTTTTAGAACGCGGAGGCCGCTCGCAAAGTCTCGACCCATTCCGAGTCCGGCGGACGAAGTTGGCCAGCCCCTCCCCCCAAGGCTATAGCCCACCCGTATTTTCGCCATTTTTCCGCGGGGGGGTTTGGGCGCAACGCCCTTCGGGGGGTTATTTTTGGGCGCAGCTATGCCCGCGGCCTATTTTTGGCACCCGGATGCCGCTCGCAAACTCTCGCCGCATTCCGAATCCGGGGGACGAAGTTTGCCAGCCCCTCCCCCCAAGGCTGTAGCCCACCCGTTTTTTGGCCATTTTTCCGCAGGACGAACTTGGCGCCCCGGCCTTCGGGCAGTTATTTTTGGGTGTGGCTGTACCCGCGGCCTATTTTTAGCACGCGGAGGCTGCTCGCAAAGTCTCGCCCCATTCCGAGTCCGGCGGACGAAGTTGGCCAGCCCCTCCCCCCAAGGCTATAGCCCACCCGTTTTTTGACCATTTTTCCGCTGGACGAACTTGGCGCCCCGGCCTTCGGGCGATTATTTTTGGGCGCGGCTTTGTCCGCGGCCTATTTTTTGGCACGCGGAGGCCGCTCGCAAAGTCTCGCCCTATTCCGAGTCCGGCGGACGAAGTTGGCCAGCCCCTCCCCCCAAGGCTATAGCCCACCCGTATTTTCGCCATTTTTCCGCTGGGGGGTTTGGGCGCAACGACCTTCGGGGGGTTATTTTTGGGCGCAGCTATGCCCGCGGCCTATTTCTTGCACCCGGATGCCGCTCGCAAACTCTCGCCGCATTCCGAATCCGGGGGACGAAGTTTGCCAGCCCCTCCCCCCAAGGCTGTAGCCCACCCGTTTTTTGGCCATTTTTCCGCAGGACGAACTTGGCGCCCCGGCCTTCGGGCAGTTATTTTTGGGTGTGGCTGTACCCGCGGCCTATTTTTGGCACGCGGAGGCCGCTCGCAAAGTCTCATCCCATTCCGAGTCCGGCGGACGAAGTTGGCCAGCCCCTCCCCCCAAGGCTATAGCCCACCCGTTTTTTCGCCATTTTTCCGCTGGACGAACTTGGCGCCCCGGGCTTCGGGTGGTTATTTTTTGGCGCGACTGTGCCCGCGTCCTATTTTTGGCATGCGGACGCCGCTCGCAAAGTCTCGCCCCATTCCGAGTCCGGCGGACGAAGTTGGCCAGCCCCTCCCCCCAGTGCTATAGCCCACCCGTTTTTTGGCCATTTTTCCGCTGGACGAACTCGGCGCCCCGGCCATCGGGCAGTTATTTTTGGGCGTGGATGTGCCTGCGGCCTAGTTTTAGCACGCGGAGGCCGCTCGCAAAGTCTCACCCCATTCCGAGTCCGGCGGACGAAGTTGGCCAGCCCCTCCCCCCAAGGGTATAGCCCTCCCGTTTTTTGGCCATTTTTCCGCTGGACGAACTCGGCGCCCCGGCCATCGGGCAGTTATTTTTGGGTGTGGCTGTGCCCGCGGCCTATTTTTAGAACGCGGAGGCCGCTCGCAAAGTCTCGACCCATTCCGAGTCCGGCGGACGAAGTTGGCCAGCCCCTCCCCCCAAGGCTATAGCCCACCCGTATTTTCGCCATTTTTCCGCGGGGGGGTTTGGGCGCAACGCCCTTCGGGGGGTTATTTTTGGGCGCAGCTATGACCGCGGCCTATTTTTGGCACCCGGATGCCGCTCGCAAACTCTCGCCGCATTCCGAATCCGGGGGACGAAGTTTGCCAGCCCCTCCCCCCAAGGCTGTAGCCCACCCGTTTTTTGGCCATTTTTCCGCAGGACGAACTTGGCGCCCCGGCCTTCGGGCAGTTATTTTTGGGGGTGGCTGTGCCCGCGGCCTATTTTTGGCACGCGGAGGCCGCTCGCAAAGTCTCGCCCCATTCCGAGTCCGGCGGACGAAGATGGCCAGCCCCTCCCCCCAAGGCTATAGCCCACCCGTTTTTTGGCCATTTTTCCGCTGCGGGGTTTCAGCGCGCCGACCTTCAGGCGGTTATTTTTGCACGCGGCTGTGGCCGCGGCCTATTTTTGGTATGCAGAGGCCGCTCGCAAAGTCTCGCCCCATTCCGTGTCCGGCGGACGAAGTTGGCCAGCCCCTCCCCCCAAGGCTATAGCCCACCCGTTTTTTCTCCATTTTTCCGCTGGACGAACTTGGCGCCCCGGCCTTCGGGCGGTTATTTTTGGGCGCGGCTGTGCCCGCGTCCTATTTTTGGCATGCAGAGGCCGCTCGCAAAGTCTCGCCCCATTCCGAGTCCGGCGGACGAAGTTGGCCAGCCCCTCCCCCCAATGGTATAGCCCACCCGTTTTTTGGCCATTTTTCCGCTGGACGAACTCGGCGCCCCGGCCATCGGGCAGTTATTTTTGGGCGTGGATGTGCCTGCGGCCTATTTTTAGCACGCGGAGGCCACTCGCAAAGTCTCGCCCCATTCCGAGTCCGGCGGACGAAGTTGGCCAGCCCCTCCCCCCAAGGGTATAGCCCTCCCGTTTTTTGGCCATTTTTCCGCTGGACGAACTCGGCGCCCCGGGCATCGGGCAGTTATTTTTGGGTGTGGCTGTGCCCGCGGCCTATTTTTAGAACGCGGAGGCCGCTCGCAAAGTCTCGACCCATTCCGTGTCCGGCGGACGAAGTTGGCCAGCCCCTCCCCCCAAGGCTATAGCCCACCCGTTTTTTCGGCATTTTTCCGCTGGACGAACTTGGCACCCCGGCCTTCGGGCGGTTATTTTTGGGCGTGGCTGTGCCTGCGGCCTATTTTTAGCACGCGGAGGGCGCTCGCAAAGTCTCGCCCCATTCCGAGTCCGGCGGACGAAGTTGGCCAGCCCCTCCCCCCAAGGCTATAGCCCACCCGTTTTTTGGCCATTTTTCCGCTGGACGAACTCGGCGCCCCGGCCATCGGGCAGTTATATTTGGGCGTGGCTGTGCCTGCGGCCTATTTTTAGCACGCGGAGGCTGCTCGCAAAGTCTCGCCCCATTCCGAGTCCGGCGGACGAAGTTGGCCAGCCCCTCCCCCCAAGGCTATAGCCCACCCGTTTTTTGACCATTTTTCCGCTGGACGAACTTGGCGCCCCGGCCTTCGGGCGATTATTTTTGGGCGCGGCTTTGTCCGCGGCCTATTTTTTGGCACGCGGAGGCCGCTCGCAAAGTCTCGCCCCATTCCGAGTCCGGCGGACGAAGTTGGCCAGCCCCTCCCCCCAAGGCTATAGCCCACCCGTATTTTCGCCATTTTTCCGCTGGGGGGTTTGGGCGCAACGACCTTCGGGGGGTTATTTTTGGGCGCAGCTATGCCCGCGGCCTATTTCTTGCACCCGGATGCCGCTCGCACACTCTCGCCGCATTCCGAATCCGGGGGACGAAGTTTGCCAGCCCCTCCCCCCAAGGCTGTAGCCCACCCGTTTTTTGGCCATTTTTCCGCAGGACGAACTTGGCGCCCCGGCCTTCGGGCAGTTATTTTTGGGTGTGGCTGTACCCGCGGCCTATTTTTGGCACGCGGAGGCCGCTCGCAAAGTCTCGTCCCATTCCGAGTCCGGCGGACGAAGTTGGCCAGCCCCTCCCCCCAAGGCTATAGCCCACCCGTTTTTTCGCCATTTTTCCGCTGGACGAACTTGGCGCCCCGGCCTTCGGGTGGTTATTTTTTGGCGCGACTGTGCCCGCGTCCTATTTTTGGCATGCGGACGCCGCTCGCAAAGTCTCGCCCCATTCCGAGTCCGGCGGACGAAGTTGGCCAGCCCCTCCCCCCAGTGCTATAGCCCACCCGTTTTTTGGCCATTTTTCCGCTGGACGAACTCGGCGCCCCGGCCATCGGGTAGTTATTTTTGGGCGTGGATGTGCCTGCGGCCTAGTTTTAGCACGCGGAGGCCGCTCGCAAAGTCTCACCCCATTCCGAGTCCGATGGACGAAGTTGGCCAGCCCCTCCCCCCAAGGGTATAGCCCTCCCGTTTTTTGGCCATTTTTCCGCTTGACGAACTCGGCGCCCCGGCCATCGGGCAGTTATTTTTGGGCGTGGCTGTGCCCGCGGCCTATTTTTAGAACGCGGAGGCCGCTCGCAAAGTCTCGACCCATTCCGAGTCCGGCGGACGAAGTTGGCCAGCCCCTCCCCCCAAGGCTATAGCCCACCCGTATTTTCGCCATTTTTCCGCTGGGGGGTTTGGGCGCAACGCCCTTCGGGGGGTTATTTTTGGGCGCAGCTATGCCCGCGGCCTATTTTTGGCACCCGGATGCCGCTCGCAAACTCTCGCCGCATTCCGAATCCGGGGGACGAAGTTTGCCAGCCCCTCCCCCCAAGGCTGTAGCCCACCCGTTTTTTGGCCATTTTTCCGCAGGACGAACTTGGCGCCCCGGCCTTCGGGCAGTTATTTTTGAGGGTGGCTGTGCCCGCGGCCTATTTTTGGCACGCGGAGGCCGCTCACAAAGTCTCGCCCCATTCCGAGTCCGGCGGACGAAGATGGCCAGCCCCTCCCCCCAAGGCTATAGCCCACCCGTTTTTTGGCCATTTTTCCGCTGCGGGGTTTCAGCGCGCCGACCTTCAGGCGGTTATTTTTGCACGCGGCTGTGGCCGCGGCCTATTTTTGGTATGCAGAGGCCGCTCGCAAAGTCTCGCCCCATTCCGAGTCCGGCGGACGAAGTTGGCCAGCCCCTCCCCCCAAGGCTATAGCCCACCCGTTTTTTGGCCATTTATCCGCTGGACGAACTTGGCGCCCCGGCCTTCGGGCGGTTATTTTTGGGCGCGGCTGTGGCCGCGGCCTATTTTTGGCACGCGGAGGCCGCTCGCAAAGTCTCGCCCCATTCCGAGTCCGGCGGACGAAGTGGGCCGGCCCCTCCCCACAAGGCTATAGCCCACCCGTTTTTTGGATATTTTTCCGCTGGACGAACTTGGCGCCCCGGCCTTCGGGAGGTTATTTTTGGGCGCGGCTGTGCCCACTGCCTATTTTTGGCACGCGGAGGCCGCTCGCAAAGTCTCGCCCCATTCCGAGTCCGGCGGACGAAGTTGGCCAGCCCCGCCCCCCAAGGCTATAGCCCACCCGTTTTTTGGCCATTTTTCCGCTGGGGGGTTTGGGCGCGCCGACCTTCGGGCAGTTATTTTTTGGCGCGGCTGTGCCCGTGGCCTATTTTTGGCACGTGGAGGCTGCCCGCAATGTCTCGTCCCATTCCGAGTCCGGCGGACGAAGTTGGCCAGCCCCTCCCCCCATGGTTATAGCCCACCCGTTTTTTGGCCATTTTTCCGCTGGACGAACTTGGCGCCCCGGCTATCGGGTGGTTATTTTTTGACACGGCTGTGCCCGCGGCCTATTTTGGGTACGCGGAGGCCGCTCGCAAAGTCTCGCCCCATTCCGAGTCCGGCGGACGAAGTGGGCCAGCCTCTCTCCCCAAGGCTATAGCCCACCAGTTTTTTGGCCATTTTTCCGCTGGGGGGTTTGGGCGCAACGACCTTCGGTGGTTTATTTTTGGGTACGGCTGTGCCCGCGGCCCATTTTTGGCATGCGGAGGCCACTTGTAAAGTCTCAACCCATTCCGAGTCAGGCGGACGAAGTTGGCCAGCTCCTCCCCCCAAGGCTATAGCCCACCCGTTTTTTGGCCATTTTTCCGCTGCGGGGTTTCAGCGCGCCGACCTTCGGGCGGTTATTTTGGGCGCGGCTGTGCTCGAGACCTATTTTTAGCACGCGGAGGCCGCTCGCAAAGTCTCGCCCCATTCCGAGTCCGGCGGACGAAGTTGGCCAGCCCCTCCCCCCAAGGCTATAGCCCACCCATTTTTTGGCCATTTTTCCGCTGGACGAACTTGGCACCCCAGCCTTCGGGCGGTTATTTTTGGGCGCGACTGTGCCCGCGGCCTATTTTTGGCACGCGGAGGCTGCTCGCAAAGTCTCGACCCATTCCGAGTCCGGCGGACGAAGTTGGCCAGCCCCTCCCCCCAAGGCTATAGCCCACCCGTTTTTTGGCCATTTATCCGCTGGACGAACTTGACGCCCCGGCCTTCGGGCGGTTATTTTTGGGTGCGGCTGTGCCCGCGGCCTATTTTTGGCACGCGGAGGCTGCTCGCAAAGTCTCGCCCCATTCCGAGTCCGGCGGACGAAGTGGGCCGGCCCCTCCCCACAAGGCTATAGCCCACCCGTTTTTTGGCCATTTTTCCGCTGGACGAACTTGGCGCCCCGGCCTTCGGGAGGTTATTTTTGGGCGCGGCTGTGCCCACGTCCTATTTTTGGAACGCGGAGGCCGCTCGCAAAGTCTCACCCCATTCCGAGTCCGGGGGACGAAGTTGGCCAGCCCCGCCCCCCAAGGCTATAGCCCACCCGTTTTTTAGCCATTTTTCCGCTGGGGGGTTTGGGCGCGCCGACCTTCGGGCAGTTATTTTTTGGCGCGGCTGTGCCCGTGGCCTATTTTTGGCACGTGGAGGCTACCCACAATGTCTCGTCCCATTCCGAGTCCGGCGGACGAAGTTGGCCAGCCCCTCCCCCCATGGTTATAGCCCACCCGTTTTTTGGCCATTTTTCCGCTGGACGAACTTGGCGCCCCGGCCATCGGGTGGTTATTTTTGGACGCGGCTGTGCCCGCAGCCTCTTTTGGGTACGCGGAGGCCGCTCGCAAAGTCTCGCCCCATTCCGAGTCCGGCGGACGAAGTTGGCCAGCCTCTCTCCCCAAGGCTATAGCCCACCCGTTTTTTGGCCATTTTTCCGCTGGGGGGTTTGGGCGCAACGACCTTCGGTGGTTTATTTTTGGGTGCGGCTGTGCCCGCGGCCCATTTTTGGCACGCGGAGGCCGCTTTTAAAGTCTCGACCCATTCCGAGTCCGGCGGACGAAGTTGGCCAGCTCCTCCCCCCAAGGCTATAGCCCACCCGTTTTTTGGCCATTTTTCCGCTGCGGGGTTTCAGCGCGCCGACCGTCGGGCCGTTATTTTTGGGCGCGGCTGTGCTCGAGACCTATTTTTAGCACGCGGAGGCCGCTCGCAAAGTCTCGTCCCATTCCGAGTCCGGCGGGCGAAGTGGGCCGGCCCCTCCCCACAAGGCTATAGCCCACCCGTTTTTTGGCCATTTTTCCGCTGGACGTACTTGGCGCCCCGGCCTTCGGGAGGTTATTATTGGGCGCGGCTGTGCCCGCGGCCTATTTTTGGCACGCGGAGGCTGCTCGCAAAGTCTCACCCCATTCCGAGTCCGGGGGACGAAGTTGACCTGCCCCGCCCCCCAAGGCTATAGCCCACCCATTTTTTAGCCATTTTTCCAATGGGGGGTTTGGGCGCGCCGACCTTCGGGCAGTTATTTTTTGGCACGGCTGTGCCCGTGGCCTATTTTTGGCACGTGGAGGCTGCCCGCAATGTCTCGTCCCATTCCGAGTCCGGCGAACGAAGTTGGCCAGCCCCTCCCCCCATGGTTATAGCCCACCCGTTTTTTGGCCATTTTTCCGCTGGACGAACTTGGCGCCCCGGCCATCGGGTGGTTATTTTTGGAAGCGGCTGTGCCCGCGGCCTATTTTGGGTACGCGGAGGCCACTCGCAAAGTCTCGCCCCATTCCGAGTCTGGCGGACGAAGTGGGCCAGCCTCTCTCCCCAAGGCTATAGCCCACCCGTTTTTTGGCCATTTTTCCGCTGGGGTGTTTGGGCGCAACGACCTTCGGTGGTTTATTTTTGGGTGCGGCTGTGCCCGCGGCCCATTTTTGGCACGCGGAGGCCACTTGTAAAGTCTCGACCCATTCCGAGTCCGGCGGACGAAGTGGGCCAGCTCCTCCCCCCAAGGCTATAGCCCACCCGTTTTTTGGCCATTTTTCCGCTGCGGGGTTTCAGCGCGCCGACCATCGGGCGGTTATTTTTGGGCGCGGCTGTGCTCGAGACCTATTTTTGGCACGCGGAGGCCGCTCTTAAAGTCTCGCCCCTTTCCGAGTCCGGCGGACGATGTTGGCCAGGCCCTCCCCCCAAGGCTATAGCTCACCCGTTTTTTGGCCATTTTTCCGCAGGGGGGTTTGGGCGCAATGACCTTCGGGGGGTTATTTTTGGGCGCGGCTGTGCCCGCAGCCTATTTTTAGCACGCGGAGGCTGTTCGCAATGTCTCGCGCCATTCCGAGACCGGCGGACGAAGTTGGCCAGCCCCACCCGCCAAGGCTACAGCCCACCCGTTTTTGTGGCCTTTTTCCGCTGGACGAACTTGGCGCCCCGGCCTTTGGGCGGTTATTTTTGGGCGTGGCTGTGGCCGGGGCCTATTTTTGGCACATGGAGGCCGCTCGTAAAGTCTCGCGCCATTCCGAGACCGGCGGACGAAGTTGGCCAGCCCCACCCCCCAAGGCTACAGCCCACCCGTTTTTGTGGCCTTTTTCCGCTGGACGAACTTGGCGCCCCGGCCTTTGGGCGGTTATTTTTGGGCGTGGCTGTGGCCGGGGCCTATTTTTGGCACATGGAGGCCGCTCGTAAAGTCTCGCGCCATTCCGAGTCCGGCGGAAGAAGTTGGCCAGCCCCACCCGCCAAGGCTATAGCCCACCCGTTTTTGTGGCCTTTTTCCGCAGGACGAACTTGGCGCCCCGGCCTTCGGGCGGTTATTTTTGGGCGCGGCTGTGCCCGCGGCCTATTTTTGGCACGTGGACGCCGCTCCCAAAGTCTCGCCCCATTCCGAGTCCGGCAGACGAAGTTGGCCAGGCCCTCCCCCCAAGGCTATAGCCCACCCGTTTTTTGGCCATTTTTCCTCTGGTCGAACTTGGCGCCCCGGCCTTCGGGCAGTTATTTTTGTCCGCGGCTGTGCCCGCGGCCTATTTTTGGCATGCGGACGCCGCTCGCAAAGTCTCGCCCCATTCCGAGTCCGGCGGACGAAGTGGGCCAGCCCCTCCCCCAAAGGCTATAGCCCACCCGTTTTTTGGCAATTTTTCCGCTGGACGAACTTGGCGACCCGGCCTTCGGGCGGTTATTTTTGGCCGCGGCTGTGCCCGGGGCCTATTATTGGCACACGGAGGCCGCTTGCAAAGTCTCGCGCCATTCCGAGTCCGGCGGACGAAGTTGGCCTGCCCCACCCCCCAAGGCTACAGCCCACCCGTTTTTGTGGCCTTTTTCCGCTGGACGAACTTGCTGCCCCGGCCTTCGGGCGGTTATTTTTGGGCGCGGCTGTGCCCGGGACCTATTTTTGGCACACGGAGGCCGCTCGCAAAGTCTCGCGCTATTCCGAGTCCGGCGGACGAAGTTGGCCAGCCCCACCCCCCAAGGCTATAGCCCACCCGTTTTTGTGGACTTTTTCCGCAGGACGAACTTGGCGCCCCGGCCTTCGGGCGGTTATTTTTGGGCGCGGCTGTGCCCGGGGCCTATTTTTGGCACACGGAGGCCGCTCGCAAAGGCTCGCGCCATTCCGAGACCGGCGGACGAAGTTGGCCAGCCCCACCCCCCAAGGCTACAGCCCACCCGTTTTTGTGGCCTTTTTCCGCTGGACGAACTTGGCGCCCCGGCCTTTGGGCGGTTATTTTTGGGCGTGGCTGTGGCCGGGGCCTATATTTGGCACATGGAGGCCGCTCGTAAAGTCTCGCGCCATTCCGAGTCCGGCGGAAGAAGTTGGCCAGCCCCACCCGCCAAGGCTATAGCCCACCCGTTTTTGTGGCCTTTTTCCGCAGGACGAACTTGGCGCCCCGGCCTTCGGGCGGTTATTTTTGGGCGCGGCTGTGCCTAGGGCCTATTTTTGGCATGCGGAGGCCGCTCGCAAAGTCTCGTCCCATTCCGAGTCCGGCGGACGAAGTTGGCCAGCCCCTCCCCCCAAAGCTATAGCACACCCTTTTTTTGGCCATTTTTCCGCTGGGGGGTTTGGGCGCGCCAACCTTCGGGGGGTTATTTTTGGGCGCGGCTGTGCCCGCGGCCTATTTTTGGCACGCGGACGCCGCCCCAAAAGTCTCGCCCCATTCCGAGTCCGGCGGACGAAGTTGGCCAGCCCCTCCCCCCAAGGCTATAGCCCACCCGTTTTTTGGCCATTTTTCCTCTGGTCGAACTTGGCGCCCCGGCCTTCGGGCAGTTATTTTTGCGCACGGCTATGCCCGCGGCCTATTTTAGGCACGCGTTGGCCGCTCGCAAAGTCTCGCCCCATTCCGAGTCCGGCGGACGAAGTGGGCCAGCCCCTCCCCCAAAGGCTATAGCCCACCCGTTTTTTGGCAATTTTTCCGCTGGACGAACTTGACGCCCCGGCCTTCGGGCGGTTATTTTTGGGTGCGGCTGTGTCCACGTCCTATTTTTGGCACGGTGAGGCCGCTCGCAAAGTCTCGCCCCATTCCGAGTCCGGCGGACGAAGTGGGCCAGCCCCTCCCCCAAAGGCTATAGCCCACCCGTTTTTTGGCAATTTTTCCGCTGGACGAACTTGGCGCCCCGGCCTTTGGGCGGTTATTTTTGGGCGTGGCTGTGGCCGGGGCCTATTTTTGGCACATGGAGGCCGCTCGTAAAGTCTCGCGCCATTCCGAGTCCGGCGGAAGAAGTTGGCCAGCCCCACCCGCCAAGGCTATAGCCCACCCGTTTTTGTGGCCTTTTTCCGCAGGACGAACTTGGCGCCCCGGCCTTCGGGCGGTTATTTTTGGGTGCGGCTGTGCCCGCGGCCTATTTTTGGCACGTGGACGCCGCTCCCAAAGTCTCGCCCCATTCCGAGTCCGGCAGACGAATTTGGCCAGGCCCTCCCCCCAAGGCTACAGCCCACCCGTTTTTGTGGCCTTTTTCCGCTGGACGAACTTGGCGACCCGGCCTTCGGGCGGTTATTTTTGGCCGCGGCTGTGCACGGGGCCTATTATTGGCACACGGAGGCCGCTTGCAAAGTCTCGCGCCATTCCGAGTCCGGCGGACGAAGTGGGCCTGCCCCACCCCCCAAGGCTACAGCCCACCCGTTTTTGTGGCCTTTTTCCGCTGGACGAACTTGCTGCCCCGGCCTTCGGGCGGTTATTTTTGTGCGCGGCTGTGCCCGGGACCTATTTTTGGCACACGGAGGCCGCTCGCAAAGTCTCGCGCTATTCCGAGTCCGGCGGACGAAGTTGGCCAGCCCCACCCCCCAAGGCTATAGCCCACCCGTTTTTGTGGACTTTTTCCGCAGGACGAACTTGGCGCCCCGGCCTTCGGGCGGTTATTTTTGGGCGCGGCTGTGCCCGGGGCCTATTTTTGGCACACGGAGGCCGCTCGCAAAGGCTCGTGCCATTCCGAGACCGGCGGACGAAGTTGGCCAGCCCCACCCCCCAAGGCTACAGCCCACCCGTTTTTGTGGCCTTTTTCCGCTGGACGAACTTGGCGCCCCGGCCTTTGGGCGGTTATTTTTGGGCGTGGCTGTGGCCGGGGCCTATATTTGGCACATGGAGGCCGCTCGTAAAGTCTCGCGCCATTCCGAGTCCGGCGGAAGAAGTTGGCCAGCCCCACCCGCCAAGGCTATAGCCCACCCGTTTTTGTGGCCTTTTTCCGCAGGACGAACTTGGCGCCCCGGCCTTCGGGCGGTTATTTTTGGGCGCGGCAGTGCCTAGGGCCTATTTTTGGCATGCGGAGGCCGCTCGCAAAGTCTCGTCCCATTCCGAGTCCGGCGGACGAAGTTGGCCAGCCCCTCCCCCCAAAGCTATAGCACACCCTTTTTTTGGCCATTTTTCCGCTGGGGGGTTTGGGCGCGCCAACCTTCGGGGGGTTATTTTTGGGCGCGGCTGTGCCCACGGCCTATTTTTGGCACGCGGACGCCGCCCCAAAAGTCTCGCCCCATTCCGAGTCCGGCGGACGAAGTTGGCCAGCCCCTCCCCCCAAGGCTATAGCCCACCCGTTTTTTGGCCATTTTTCCTCTGGTCGAACTTGGCGCCCCGGCCTTCGGGCAGTTATTTTTGCGCACGGCTATGCCCGCGGCCTATTTTAGGCACGCGTTGGCCGCTCGCAAAGTCTCGCCCCATTCCGAGTCCGGCGGACGAAGTGGGCCAGCCCCTCCCCCAAAGGCTATAGCCCACCCGTTTTTTGGCAATTTTTCCGCTGGACGAACTTGACGCCCCGGCCTTCGGGCGGTTATTTTTGGGTGCGGCTGTGTCCACGTCCTATTTTTGGCACGCTGAGGCCGCTCGCAAAGTCTCGCCCCATTCCGAGTCCGGCGGACGAAGTGGGCCAGCCCCTCCCCCAAAGGCTATAGCCCACCCGTTTTTTGGCAATTTTTCCGCTGGACGAACTTGGCGCCCCGGCCTTTGGGCGGTTATTTTTGGGCGTGGCTGTGGCCGGGGCCTATTTTTGGCACATGGAGGCCGCTCGTAAAGTCTCGCGCCATTCCGAGTCCGGCGGAAGAAGTTGGCCAGCCCCACCCGCCAAGGCTATAGCCCACCCGTTTTTGTGGCCTTTTTCCGCAGGACGAACTTGGCGCCCCGGCCTTCGGGCGGTTATTTTTGGGCGCGGCTGTGCCCGCGGCCTATTTTTGGCACGTGGACGCCGCTCCCAAAGTCTCGCCCCATTCCGAGTCCGGCAGACGAAGTTGGCCAGGCCCTCCCCCCAAGGCTACAGCCCACCCGTTTTTGTGGCCTTTTTCCGCTGGACGAACTTGGCGCCCCGGCCTTTGGGCGGTTATTTTTGGGCGTGGCTGTGGCCAGGGCCTATTTTTGGCACATGGAGGCCGCTCGTAAAGTCTCGCGCCATTCCGAGTCCGGCGGAAGAAGTTGGCCAGCCCCACCCGCCAAGGCTATAGCCCACCCGTTTTTGTGGCCTTTTTCCGCAGGACGAACTTGGCGCCCCGGCCTTCGGGCGGTTATTTTTGGGCGCGGCTGTGCCCGCGGCCTATTTTTGGCACGTGGACGCCGCTCCCAAAGTCTCGCCCCATTCCGAGTCCGGCAGACGAAGTTGGCCAGGCCCTCCCCCCAAGGCTATAGCCCACCCGTTTTTTGGCCATTTTTCCTCTGGTCGAACTTGGCGCCCCGGCCTTCGGGCAGTTATTTTTGTCCGCGGCTGTGCCCGCGGCCTATTTTTGGCACGCGGACGCCGCTCGCAAAGTCTCGCCCCATTCCGAGTCCGGCGGACGAAGTGGGCCAGCCCCTCCCCCAAAGGCTATAGCCCACCCGTTTTTTGGCAATTTTTCCGCTGGACGAACTTGGCGACCCGGCCTTCGGGCGGTTATTTTTGGCCGCGGCTGTGCCCGGGGCCTATTATTGGCACACGGAGGCCGCTTGCAAAGTCTCGCGCCATTCCGAGTCCGGCGGACGAAGTTGGCCTGCCCCACCCCCCAAGGCTACAGCCCACCCGTTTTTGTGGCCTTTTTCCGCTGGACGAACTTGCTGCCCCGGCCTTCGGGCGGTTATTTTTGGGCGCGCCTGTGCCCGGGACCTATTTCTGGCACACGGAGGCCGCTCGCAAAGTCTCGCGCTATTCCGAGTCCGGCGGACGAAGTTGGCCAGCCCCACCCCCCAAGGCTATAGCCCACCCGTTTTTGTGGACTTTTTCCGCAGGACGAACTTGGCGCCCCGGCCTTCGGGCGGTTATTTTTGGGCGCGGCTGTGCCCGGGGCCTATTTTTGGCACACGGAGGCCGCTCGCAAAGGCTCGCGCCATTCCGAGACCGGCGGACGAAGTTGGCCAGCCCCACCCCCCAAGGCTACAGCCCACCCGTTTTTGTGGCCTTTTTCCGCTGGACGAACTTGGCGCCCCGGCCTTTGGGCGGTTATTTTTGGGCGTGGCTGTGGCCGGGGCCTATATTTGGCACATGGAGGCCGCTCGTAAAGTCTCGCGCCATTCCGAGTCCGGCGGAAGAAGTTGGCCAGCCCCACCCGCCAAGGCTATAGCCCACCCGTTTTTGTGGCCTTTTTCCGCAGGACGAACTTGGCGCCCCGGCCTTCGGGCGGTTATTTTTGGGCGCGGCTGTGCCTAGGGCCTATTTTTGGCATGCGGAGGCCGCTCGCAAAGTCTCGTCCCATTCCGAGTCCGGCGGACGAAGTTGGCCAGCCCCTCCCCCCAAAGCTATAGCACACCCTTTTTTTGGCCATTTTTCCGCTGGGGGGTTTGGGCGCGCCAACCTTCGGGGGGTTATTTTTGGGCGCGGCTGTGCCCGCGGCCTATTTTTGGCACGCGGACGCCGCTCCAAAAGTCTCGCCCCATTCCGAGTCCGGCGGACGGTTGGCCAGCCCTCCCCCAAGGCTATAGCCCACCCGTTTTTTGGCCATTTTTCCTCTGGTCGAACTTGGCGCCCCGGCCTTCGGGCAGTTATTTTTGCGCACGGCTATGCCCACGGCCTATTTTAGGCACGCGTTGGCCGCTCGCAAAGTCTCGCCCCATTCCGAGTCCGGCGGACGAAGTGGGCCAGCCCCTCCCCCAAAGGCTATAGCCCACCCGTTTTTTGGCAATTTTTCCGCTGGACGAACTTGACGCCCCGGCCTTCGGGCGGTTATTTTTGGGTGCGGCTGTGTCCACGTCCTATTTTTCGCACGCTGAGGCCGCTCGCAAAGTCTCGCCCCATTCCGAGTCCGGCGGACGAAGTTGGCCAGCCCCTCCCCTCAAGGCTATAGCCCACCCGTTTTTTGGCCATTTTTCCTCTGGTCGAACTTGGCGCCCCGGCCTTCGGGCAGTTATTTTTGTGCGCGGCTGTGCCCGCGGCCTATTTTTGGCACACGGACGCCGCTCGCAAAGTCTCGCCCCATTCCGAGTCCGGCGGACGAAGTGGGCCAGCCCCTCCCCCAAAGGCTATAGCCCACCCGTTTTTTGGCAATTTTTCCGCTGGACGAACTTGGCGCCCCGGCCTTCGAGCGGTTATTTTTGGGTGCAGCTGTGTCCGCGTCCTATTTTTGGCACGCGGAGGCCGCTCGCAAAGTCTCGCCCCATTCCGAGCCCGGCGGACGAAGTTGGCCAGCCCCTCCCCCCAAGGCTATAGCCCACCCGTTTTTAGGCCATCTTTCCGCTGGGGGGTTTGGGCGCAACGAGCTTCGGGGGGTTATTTTTGGGAGCGGCTGCGGCCACGGCCTATTTTTGGCACGAGGAGGCCGCTCGCAAAGTCTCGCCCCATTCCGAGTCCGGCGGACGAAGTGGGCCAGCCTCTTCCCCCAAGGCTATAGCCCACCCGTTTTTTGGCCATTTTTCCGCTGGAAGGTTTGGACGCGCCGACCTTCGGGGGGTTATTTTTGGGCTCGGCTGTGCCCGCGGCCTATTTTTGGCACGCGGACGCCGCTCCCAAAGTCTCGCCCCATTCCGAGTCCGGCGGACGAAGTTGGCCAGCCCCTCCCCCCAAGACTATAGCCCACCCGTTTTTTGGCCATTTTTCCGCTGGACGAACTTGGCGCCCCGGCCTTCGGGCAGTTATTTTTGGGCGCGGCTGTGCACGCGGCCTTTTTTTGGCACGCGGAGGCCGCTCGTAAAGTCTCGACCCATTCCGAGTCCGGCGGACGAAGTGGTCCAGCACCTCCCCCCAAGGCTATAGCCCACTCGTTTTTTGGCCATTTTTCCGCTGGGGGGTTTGGGTGCGCCGACCTTCGGGCCGTTATTTTTGGGCGCGGCTGTACCCGTGTCCTATTTTTAGCACGCGGAGGCCGCTCGCAAAGTCTTGCCCCATTCCGAGTCCGGCGGACGAAGTGGGCCAGCCTCTTCCCTCAAGGCTATAGCCCACCCGTTTTTTGGCCATTTTTCCGCTGGAAGGTTTGGACGCGCCGACCTTCGGGCGGTTTTTTTTCTGCGCGGCTGTGCCCGTGGCCTATTTTTGGAATGCGGAGGCCGCTCGCAAAGTCTTGCCCCATTCCCAGTCCAGCGGACGAAGTTGGCCAGCCCCTCCCCCCAAGGCTATAGCCCACCCGATTTTTGGCTATTTTTCCGCTGGGGGGTTTGGGCGCAACAACCTTCGGGAGGTTATTTTTGGGTTCGGCTGTACCCGCGGCCTATTTTTGGCACGCGGAGGCCGCTCTTAAAGTCTCGCCCCATTCCAAGTCTGGCGGACGAAGTGGGCCAGCCCCTCCCCCCAAGGCTATAGCCCACCCGTTTTTTGGCCATTTTTCCGCTGGACGAACTTGGCAACCTGGCCTTCGGGCGGTTATTTTTGGGCACGGTTGTGCCCGCGGCATTTTTTTGGCACGCGGAGGCCGCTCGCAAAGTCTCGCCCCATTCCGAGTCCGGCGGACGAAGTCGGCCAGCCCCTCCCCCCAAGGCTATAGCCCACCCGTTTTTTGGCCATTTTTTCGCTGGACGAACTTGGCGCCCAGGCCTTCGGGCGGTTATTTTTGGGTACGGCTGTGCCCGCAGTGTTTTTTTGGCACGCGGAGGCTGCTCGCAAAGTCTCACCCCATTCTGAGTCCGGCGGACGAAGTTGGCCAGCCCCTCCCCCCAAGGCTATAGCCCACCCGTTTTTTGGCCATTTTTCCGCTGGACGAACTTGGTGGCCCGACCTTCGGGGTGTTATTTTTGGGCGCGGCTGTACCCGTGGCCTATTTTTGGCATGCGGAGGCCGCTCGCAAAGTCTCGCCCCATTCCGAGTCCGGCGGACGAAGTTGGCCAGCCCCTCCCCCCAAGGCTATAGCCCACCCGTTTTTTGGCCATTTTTCCGCTGGGGGTTTATTTTATGGCACTGCTGTGCCCGCGGCCTATTTTGGGCATGCGGAGGCCGCTCGCAAAGTCTCGCCCCATTCCGAGTCCGGCGTATGAAGTGGGCCAGCCCCTCCCCCCAAGGCTATTGCCCACCCGTTTTTTGGCCATTTTTCCGCTGGGGGGTTTGGGCGCAACGACATTCGGGGGGTTATTTTTGGGCGCGGCTGTGGCCGTGGCCTAGTTTTGGCACACGGAGGCCGCTCACAAAGTCTCGCCCCATTCCAAGTCCGGCGGACGAAGTCGGCCAGCCCCTCCCCCCAAGGCTATTGCGCACCCGTTTTTTGGCCATTTTTCCGCTGGACGAACTTGGCGCGCCGGCCTTTGGGCGGTTATTTTTGGGCGCGGCTGTGCCCGCGGCCTATTTTTGGCACGCGGAGGCCCCTCGAAAAGTCTCGCCCCATTCCGAGTCCAGCGGACGAAGTTGGCCAGCCCCTCCCCCCAAGGCCATAGCCCACCCGTTTTTTGGCCATTTTTACGCTGGACGAACTTGGCGCCCCGGCCTTCGGGCGGTTATTTTTGGGCGCGGCTGTGGACACGTCCTATTTTTGGCACACGAAGGCCCCTCGCAAAGTCTCGCGCCATTCCGAGTCCGGTGGACGAAGTTGGCCAGGCCCAGCCCCAGAGGCTATAGCCCACCCGTTTTTATGGCCTTTGTCAGCTGGACGAACTTGGCGCCCCGGACTTCGGGCGGTTATTTTTGGGAGCGGCTGTGCCTGCGGCATATTTTTTGCACACGGAGGCCCCTCGCAAAGTCTCGCGCCTTTCTGAGTCCAGCGGACGAAGTTGGCCAGCCCCACCCCCCAAGGCTATATCCCACCCGTTTTTGTGGCCTTTTTCCGCTGGACGAACTTGGCGCCCCGGCATTCGGTGGTTATTTTTGGGTGCGGCTGTGCCCATGGCCTATTTTTGGCACATGGAGGCCCCTCGCAAAGTCTTGTGCCATTCCGAGTCCGGCGGACGAAGTAGGCCAGCCCCACCCCCCAAGGCTATAGCCCAACCGTTTTTGTGGCCTTTTTCCGCTGGACGAACTTAGCGCCCCGGCCATCGGGCGGTTATTTCTAGGTGCGGCTGTGCCCGCGGCCAATTTTTGGCACACGGAGGCCCCTCGCAAGGTCTCACGCCATTCCAAGTCCGGCAGACAAAGTTGGCCAGCCCCACCCCCCGAGCCTATAGCCCACCCGTTTTTGTGGCCTTTTTCCGCTGGACGAACTTGGCGCCCCGGCCTTCGGGCTGTCATTTTTGGGCGCGGCTGTGCCCGCGGCCTATTTTTAGCACACGGAGGCCCCTCGCAAAGTCTCTCACCATTCCGAGTCCGGCGGACGAAGTTGGTCAGCCCCACCCCCCAAAGCTATAGCCCACCCATTTTTGTGGCCTTTTTCCGCTGGACGAACTTGGCGCCCCGGCCTTCGGGCGGTTATTTTTGGGTGCGGCTGTGCCCGCGGCCTATTTTTGGCACACAGAGGCCCCTCGCAAGGTCTCGCGCCATTCCGAGTCCGGCGGACGGAGTTGGCCAGCCCCACCTCCCAAGGCTATAGCCCACCCATTTTTGTGGCCTTTTTCCGCTGGACGAACTTGGCGCACCGGCCTTCGGGCGGGTATTTTTGGACGCGGCTGTGCCCACGGCCTATTTTTGGCAAAAAGAGGTCCCTCGCAAAGTCTCGCGCCTTTCCGAGTCCGGCGGACGAAGTTGGCCAGCCCCACCCCCCAAGGCTATAGCCCACCCGTTTTTGTGGCCTTTTTCCGCTGGACGAAATTGGCGACCCATGCTTCGGGCAGTTATTTTTGGGCGCGGCTGTGCCCGTGTCCTATTTTTGGCACACGGAGGCCCCTCGCAAAGTCTCGCGCCATTCCGAGTCCGGCGTACGAAGTCGGTTAGCCCCACCCCCCAAGGCGATAGCCCACCCGTTTTTGTGGCCTTTTTCCGCTGGATGAACTTGGCGCCCCGGCCTTCGGGCAGGTATTTTTGGGCGCGGCTGTGCCCTCCGCCTATTTTTGGCACACGGAGGCGCCTCGCAAAGTCTCGCGCCATTCCGAATCCGGCGGACGACGTCGACAGCCCCACCCCCCAAGGCTATAGCCCACCCGATTTTGTGGCCTTTTTCCGCTGGACGAACTTGGCGCCCCGGCCTTCGGGTCGGTATTTTTGGGCGCGGCTGTGCCCGCGGCCTATTTTTGGCAAAAAGAGGCCCCTCGCAAAGTCTCGCGCCTTTCCGAGTCCGGCGGACGAAGTTGGCCAGCCCCACCCCCCAAGGCTATAGCCCACCCGTTTTTGTGGCCTTTTTCCGCTGGACGAAATTGGCGACCCGTGCTTCGGGCGGTTATTTTTGGGCGCGGCTGTGCCCGTGTCCTATTTTTGGCACACGGAGGCCCCTCGCAAAGTCTCTCACCATTCCGAGTCCGGCGGACGAAGTTGGTCAGCCCCACCCCCCAAAGCTATAGCCCACCCGTTTTTGTGGCCTTTTTCCGCTGGACGAACTTGGCGCCCCGGCCTTCGGGCGGTCATTTTTGGGCGCGGCTGTGCCCGCGGCCTATTTTTGGCACACGGAGGCCCCTCGCAAAGTCTCGCCCCATTCCGAGTCCGGCGGACGAAGTTGACCAGCCCCACCCCCCAAGGCTATAGCCCACCCGTTTTTGTGGCCTTTTTCCGCTGGACGGACTTCACGCCCCGGCCTTCGGGCGGTTATTTTTGGGTACGGCTGTGCCCGCGGCCTATTTTTGGCACACAGAGGCCCCTCGCAAGGTCTCGCACCATTCCGAGTCCGGCGGACGAAGTTGGCCAGCCCCACCCCCCAAGGCTATAGCCCACCCGTTTTTGTGGCCTTTTTCCGCTGGACGAACTTGGCGCCCCGGCCTTCGGGCGGGTATTTTTGGGCGCGGCTGTGCCCGCGGCCTAATTTTGGCAAAAAGAGGCCCCTCGCAAAGTCTCGCGCAATTCCGAATCCGGCGGACGACGTCGACAGCCCCACCCCCCAAGGCTATAGCCCACCCGATTTTGTGGCCTTTTTCCGCTGGACGAACTTGGCGCCCCGGCCTTCGGGTCGGTATTTTTGGGCGCTGCTGCTTCAAGGCCTATTTTTGGCAAAAAGAGGCCCCTCGCAAAGTCTCGCGCCTTTCCGAGTCCGGCGGACGAAGTGGGCCAGCCCTACCCCCCAAGGCTATAGCCCACCCGTTTTTGTGGCCTTTTTCCGCTGGACGAAATTGGCGACCCGTGCTTCGGGAGGTTATTTTTGGGTGCGGCTGTGCCCGCGGCCTATTTTTGGCACACGGAGTCCTCTTGAAAAGTCTCGCGCCATTCCGAGTCCGGCGGACGAAGTTGGCCAGCCCCACCCCCCACGGCTATAGCCCACCCATTTTTGTGGCCTTTTTCCGCTGGACGGACTTGGCGCCCCGGCCTTCGGGCAGTTATTTTTGGGTGCGGCTGTGCCCGCGGCCTATTTTTGGCACACAGAGGCCCCTCGCAAGGTCTCACGCCATTCCGAGTCCGGCGGACGAAGTTGGCCAGCCCCACCCCCCAAGGCTATAGCCCACCCGTTTTTGTGGCCGTTTTCTGCTGGACGTACTTGGCGCCCCGGCCTTCGGGCGGTTATTTTTGGACGCGGCTGTGCCCGCGGCCTATTTTTGGTACACAGAGGCCCCTCGCAAAGTCTCGCGCCATTCATAGTCCGGCGGACGAAGTTGGCCAGCCCCACCCCCCAAGGCTATAGCCCACCCGTTTTTGTGGCCTTTTTCCGCTGGACGGACTTGGCGCCCCGGCCTTCGGGTGGTTATTTTTGGGCGCGGCTGTGCCCGCGGCGTATTTTTTGCACACGGAGGCCCCTCGCAAAGTCTCGTGCCATTCCAAGTCCGGTGGACGAAGTGGGCCAGCCCCTCCCCCCAAGGCTATAGCCCACACGTTTTTGTGGCCTTTTTCGCTGGACAAACTTGGCGCCCCAGCCTTCGGGCGGGTATTTTTGGAAGCGGCTGTGCCCGCGGCCTATTTTTGACACACGGAGGCGCCTCGTAAAGTCTCGAGCCATTCCGAGTCCGGCGGAGGAAGTGGGCCAGCCCCACCCCCAAGGCTATAGCCCACCCGTTTTTGTGGCCTTTTTTCGCTGGACGAACTTGGCGCCCCGGCCTTCGGGCTGTATTTTTGGGCGCGGCTGTGGCCGCAGGCTATTTTTGGCACACGGAGGTGCCTCGCAAAGTCTCGCGCCATTCTGAGTCCGGCGGACGAAGTTGGCCAGCCCCACCCCCCAAGGCTATAGCCCACCCGTTTTTGTGGCCTTTTTCCGCTGGACGAACTTAGCGCCCCGGCCATCGGGCGGTTATTTCTAGGTACGGCTGTGCCCGCGGCCAATTTTTGGCACACGGAGGCCCCTCGCAAGGTCTCCCGCCATTCCAAGTCCGGCGGACAAAGTTGGCCAGCCCCACCCCCCGAGCCTATAGCCCACCCGTTTTTGTGGCCTTTTTCCGCTGGACGAACTTGGCGCCCTGGCCTTCGGGCTGTCATTTTTGGGCGCGGCTGTGCCCGCGGCCTATTTTTAGCACACGGAGGCCCCTCGCAAAGTCTCGCACCATTCCGAGTCCAGCGGACGAAGTTGGTCAGCCCCACCCCCAAAGCTATAGCCCACCCGTTTTTGTGGCCTTTTTCCGCTGGACGAACTTGGCGCCCCGGCCTTCGGGCGGTCATTTTTGGGCGCGGCTGTGGCCGCGGCCTATTTTTGGCACATGGAGGCGCCTCGCAAAGTCTCGCGCCTTTCTGAGTCCGGCGGACGAAGTTGGCCAGCCCCACCTCCCAAGGCTATAGCCCACCCGTTTTTGTGGCCTTTTTCCGCTGGACGAACTTGGCGCCGCGGCCTTCGGGCTGTATTTTTGGGCGCGGCTGTATTTTTGGCCGCTGGCTATTTTTGGCACACGGAGGTGCCTCGCAAAGTCTCGCATTATTCCCGAACCGGCGATTTGTCGCCCAGCCCACCCTGCGCTGTTTTCTTCACTGGCTTTTGTGGCCTTTTTCCGCTGGATCGAACTTACGCCTGCCTTCGGGCCGCATGAGCGCGGCTGCCCGCGTTTCTAGTTTGGCACACGGAGGTGCCTCGCACGCACACCAGCATTCTCAGAATCGGATTAAGTTGGCTTCGCTTCTCAAGCCTAGCCTTCGCTTTGTGGCCTTTTTCCGCCGGACGAACTTGGCGCCCGGCCTTCAGGCGGTTATTTTGGGTGCGGTTGTGCTCGCAGCCTATTTTTGGTACACAGAGGCCCTCTCGCAGCGTCCGGGCGCACATTCTCGAAAGTCGGCGATAGTTGGGCCAGCCTCACCCCCAAGGTCGTAGCCCACCGCTTTGTGCCTTCTTTCCGCTGGACGATGCGCCCGCCTTCGGCGGTTATTTTGACGCGTGCTGTGCCTCGCGCCCTATTTTTGGTACACAGAGGCCCTCGGGGTGCCAAAATAGGCCGCGGGCACAGCCGCGCCCAAAAATACCCGCCCGACGGCCGGGGCGCCAAGTTCGCCCAGCGGAAAGAGGCCACAAAAACGGGTGGGCTATAGCCTTGGGGGTGGGGCTGGCCAACTCTCGTCCGCTCGGACTCGGAATGGCGCGAGACTTTGCGAGGCGCCCGTGTGCTAAAATAGGCCGCGCACAGCCGCGTCTCGAAAATACCCGCCCGAAGGCCGGGCGCCAAGTTCGCTCCAGCGGAAAGAGGCCACAAAAACGGGTGGGCTATAGCCTTGGGGTGGGGCTGGCCAACTTCGGCCCGCTCGGACTCCGAATGGCGCGAGAATTTGCGAGGCGCTCCGTGTGCTAAAATAGGCTGCGGGCACAGCCGCGCCAAAAATACCCGCCCGAAGGCCGGGCGCCAAGTTCGGCCCAGCGGAAAGAGGCCACAAAACGGGTGGGCTATAGCCTTGGGGGTGGGGCTGGCCAACTTCTCGTCCGCCTCGGACTCCGAATGGCGCGAGACTTTGCGAGGCGCCCGTGTGCTGTGGCCAGGCTGCGGGCACAGCCGCACCCAAAAATACCCGCCCGACGGCCGGGCGCCAAGTTCGCCTAGCGGAAAGAGGCCACAAAAACGGTGGCTATAGCCTTGGGGGTGGGGCTGGCCAACTTCGTCCCGCCGGACTCCGAATGGCGCGAGACTTTGCGAGGCGCCTCCGTGTGCCAAAATAGGCCGCGGGCACAGCTGCGCCTAAAAATACCTCCCCGAAGGCCGGGCGCCAAGTTCGTCCAGCGGAAAGAGGCCACAAAACGGTGGGCTATAGCCTTGGGGGTGGGGCTGGCCAACTTCGTCCGCCTGGACTCCGAATGGCGCGAGACTTTGCGAGGCGCTCCGTGTGCCAAAATAGGCCAGCGGGCACAGCCGCGCCTAAAATACCCGCCCGACGGCCGGGCGCCAAGTTCGTCCAGCGGAAACAGGCCACAAAAACGGGTGGGCTATAGCCTTGGGGGGTGGGGCTGGCCAACTTCGTCCGCAGGACTCCGAATGGCGCGAGACTTTACGAGGCGCCTCCGTGTTCCAAAAAATAGGCCGCGGGCACAGCCGCGCCCAAAAATACCCGCCCGAAGGCCGGGCGCCAAGTTCGGCCCAGCGGAAAGAGGCCACAAAAACGGGTGGGCTATAGCCTTGGGGGTGGGGCTGGCTAACTTCGTCCGCCGGACTCGAATGGCGCGAGACTTTGCGAGGCGCCCGTGTGCTGTAAAATAGGCCGCGGGCACAGCCGCGCTAAAAATACCCGCCTCAAGGCCGGGCGCCAAGTTCGGCCCAGCGGAAAGAGGCCACAAAACGGGTGGGCTATAGCCTTGGGGGTGGGGCTGGCCAACTCGTCCGCCTCGGACTCTCGAATGGCGCGAGACTTTGCGAGGCGCTCCGTGTGCCAAACATAGGCCGCGGGCACCGCCGCGCCCAACCCACCCGCCCGACGGCCGGGGCGCCACGTTCGTCCAGCGGAAAGAGGCCACCACACCGGGTGGGCCATAGCCTCGGGGGGTGGGGCCGGCCACCTCCGCCCGCCGGACTCGGAATGGCGCGAGACTTTGCGAGGCGCCTCCGTGCAGCTGTGGGCCAGGCCGCGGGCACAGCCGCGCCTGTAAATACCCGCCCCGACGGCCGGGCGCCAAGTTCGCCCAGCAGAAAGAGGCCACAAAACGGTGGGCTATAGCCTTGGGGGTGGGGCTGGCCCACTTCGTCCGCCTCGGACTCCGAATGGCGCGAGACTTTGCGAGGCGCCTCCGTGCCAAAAATAGGCTGCGGGCACAGCCGCGCCTAAAAATACCCGCTCAAGGCCGGGCGCCAAGTTCGTCCCAAGGAAAGAGGCCACAAAACGGGTGGGCTATAGCCTTGGGGGTGGGGCTGGCCAACTTCGTCCGCCGGACTCCGAATGGCGCGAGACTTTGCGAGGCGCTCCGTGTGCTGGGGGTCCAGGCCGCGGGCACAGCCGCGCCTAAAAATACCCGCCCGAAGGCCGGGCGCCAAGTTCGCCCAGCGGAAAGAGGCCACAAAAACGGGTGGGCTATAGCCTTGGGTGGGGCTGGCCAACTTCGCGGCCGGACTCCGAATGGCGCGAGACTTTGCGAGGCGCTCCGTGTGCTGGGGGCCAGGCCACGGGCACAGCCGCGCCCAAAAATACCCGCCCGAAGGCCGGGCGCCAAGTTCGCCCAGCGGAAAGAGGCTACAAAACGGGTGGGCTATAGCCTTGGGGGTGGGGCTGGCCAACTTCGTCCGCCGGACTCGAATGGCGCGAGACTTTGTGCGAGGCGCCTCCGTGTGCCAAAAAGAGGCCGCGGGACACAGCCGCGCCCAAAAATACCAGCTCGAAGGCCGGGCGCCAAGTTCGTCGAGCGGAAAGAGGCCACAAAAACGGGTGGGCTATAGCCTTGGGGGTGGGGCTGGCCAACTTCGTCCGCCTCGGACTCGAATGGCGCGAGACTTTGCGAGGCAACTCCGTGTACCAAAATAGGCCGCGGGCACAGCCGCGCCCAAAAATACCCGGCCCCGACGGCCGGGCGCCAAGTTCGGCCCAGCGGAAAGAGGCCACAAAACGGGTGGGCTATAGCCTTGGGGGGTGGGGCTGGCCAACTTCTGTCCGCTGACTCCGAATGGCGCGAGACTTTGCGAGGCGTCTCCGTGTGCTGTGGATAGGCTGCGGGCACAGCCGCGCCCAAAAATACCCGCCCAAGGCCGGGCGCCAAGTTCGCCCAGCGGAAAGAGGCCACAAAACGGTGGGCTATAGCCTTGGGGTGGGGCTGGCCAACTTCGTCCGCTCGGACTCCGAATGGCGCGAGACTTTGCGAGGTGCCTCCTGTGCCAAAATAGGCCGCGGGCACAGCCGCGCCAAAAAACCCCGCCCGACGGCCGGGCGCCAAGTTCGGCCCAGCGGAAAGAGGCCACAAAACGGGTGGGCTATAGCCTTGGGGGTGGGGCTGGCCAACTTCGTCCGCCTCGGACTCCGAATGGCGCGAGACTTTGCGAGGCGCCTCCGTGTGCCAAAATAGGCCGCGGGCACAGCCGCGCCTAAAAATACCCGCCCGAAGGCCGGGCGCCAAGTTCGCCCAGCGGAAAGAGGCCACAAAACGGGGGGGCTATAGCCTTGGGGGATGGGGCTGGCCCACTTCGTCCGCCGGACACCGAATGGCGCGAGACTTTGCAAGGAGCCTCCGTGTGCCAAAATAGGCCGCGGGCACAGCCGCGCCAAAATACCCGCCCGAAGGCCGGGCGCCAAGTTCGCCCAGCGGAAAGAGGCCACAAAACGGGTGGGCTATAGCCTTGGGGGTGGGGCTGGCCAACTTCGGCCCGCCGGACTCGAATGGCGCGAGACTTTGCGAGGCGCCCCGTGTGCCAAAAATAGGCCGCGGGCACAGCCGCGCCTAAAATACCCGCCCAAGGCCGGGCGCCAAGTTCGCCCAGCGGAAAGAGGCCACAAAACGGGTGGGCTATAGCCTTGGGGGTGGGGCTGGCCAACTTCGTCCGCTCGGACTCCGAATGGCGCGAGACTTTGCGAGGCGCTCCGTGCTGGGGCCATAGGCTCGCGGGCACAGCCGCGCCTGTAAAAATACCCGCCCCCGACGGCCGGGCGCCAAGTTCGGCCCAGCGGAAAGAGGCCACAAAACGGGTGGGCTATAGCCTTGGGGGTGGGGCTGGCCAACTCGTCCGCCGGACTCCGAATGGCGCGAGACTTTGCGAGGCGCTCCGTGTGTGCCAAAAATAGGCCGCGGGACACAGCCGCGCCAAAATACCCGCCCCGACGGCCGGGCGCCAAGTTCGGCCCAGCGAAAGAGGCCACAAAACGGGTGGGCTATAGCCTTTGGGGGTGGGGGCTGGCCAACTTAAAAATACGACCGCCGGACACCGAATGGCGCGAGACTTTGCCAGGAGCCTCCGTGGTGCTAGTGCCAGGCCGCGGGCACAGCCGCGCCAAAATACCCGCCCGAAGGCCGGGCGCCAAGTTCGCCCAGCGGAAAGAGGCCACAAAACGGGTGGGCTATAGCCTTGGGGGTGGGGCTGGCCAACTTCGCTCCGCCGGACTCCGAATGGCGCGAGACTTTGCGAGGCGCCTCCGTGTGCCAAAAATAGGCCATGGGCACAGCCGCGCCCAAAATACCCGCCCCGACGGCCGGGCGCCAAGTTCGCCCAGCGGAAAGAGGCCACAAAACGGGTGGGCTATAGCCTTGGGGGTGGGGCTGGCCAACTTCGGTCCGCTGGACACCGAATGGCGCGAGACTTTGCCAGGAGCCTCCGTGTGCTGTGAATAGGCCACGGGCACAGCCGCGCCCAAAATACCCGCCCGACGGCCGGGCGCCAAGTTCGCCCAGCGGAAAGAGGCCACAAAAACGGGTGGGCTATACCCTTGGGGTGGGGCTGGCCAACTTCGTCCGCTGGACTCCGAATGGCGCGAGACTTTGCGAGGCGCCCGTGCTGCTGGGGCCAGGCCGCGGGCACAGCTGCGCCTGCTAAAAATACCCGCCCGAAGGCCGGGCGCCAAGTTCGTCCAGCGGAAAGAGGCCACAAAACGGGTGGGCTATAGCCTTGGGGGTGGGGCTGGCTAACTTTCGTCCCGCTCGGACTCCGAATGGCGCGAGAGTTTGCGAGGCGCTCCGTGTGCCAAAATACGCCGCGGGCACCGCCGCGCCCAAAACACCCCGCCCGACGGCCGGGGCGCCAACTACGCCCAGCGGACGGAGGCCACAAAACCGGGTGGGCTATAGCCTTGGGGGGTGGGGCTGGCCAACTTCGTCCGCCGGACTCCGAAAGGCGCGAGACTTTGCTAGGAGCCTCCGTGTGCTGGGGCCAGGCCGCGGGCACAGCCGCCCTAAAAATACCCGCCCGAAGGCCGGGCGCCAAGTTCGGCCCAGCGGAAAGACTCCACAAAAACGTGGGGGCTATATCCTTCGGGGGTGGGGCTGGCCAACTTCGTCCGCCGGACACCGAATGGCGCGAGATTTTGCGAGGCGCCTCCAGTGTAAAATAGCCGCGGGCACAGCCGCGCCCAAAATACCCTCCCGAAGGCCGGGCGCCAAGTTCGCCCAGCGGAAAGAGGCCACAAAAACGGGTGGGCTATAGCCTTGGGGGTGGGGCTGGCCAACTTCGTCCGCCTCGGACTCCGAATGGCGCGAGACTTGCGAGGCGCCCGTGTGCTGCTGGGGGCCAGGCCGCGGGCACAGCCGCGCCAAAAATACCCGACCGACGGCCGGGCGCCAAGTTCGCCCAGCGGAAAGAGGCCACAAAACGGGTGGGCTATAGCCTTGGGGGTGGGGTTGGCCAACTTCGTCCGCCGGACTCCGAATGGTGCGAGACTTTGCGAGGCGCTCCGTGTGCTAAAATAGGCCAGCCGGGCACAGCCGCGCCCAAAAATACCCGCCTTCAAGGCCGGGGCGCCAAGTTCGCCCAGCGGAAAGGGGCCCCAAGAACGGGTGGGCTATACCTTTGGGGGTGGGGCGGGCCAACTGTCCGCCGGACTCCGAATGGCGCGAGACTTTGCGAGGCGCCTCCGTGTACTGGGCCAGGCCGCGGGCACAGCCGCGCCTGCAATACCCGCCCGACGGCCAGGGCACCAAGTTCGCCCAGCGGAAAGAGGCCACAAAACGGGTGGGCTATAGCCTTGGGGGTGGGGCTGGCCAACTCGTCCGCCGGACTCCGAATGGCGCGAGACTTTGCGAGGCGCCCGTGTGCTGGGTGGCCAGGCCATGGGCACAGCCGCGCCCAAAATACCCCGCCCGAAGGCCGGGCGCCAAGTCTCGCCCAGCGGAAAGAGGCCACAAAAACGGGTGGGCTATAGCCTTGGGGGTGGGGCTGGCCAACTTCACCGGCCGGACTCCCGAATGGCGCGAGACTTTGCGAGGCGCCTCCGTGTGCCAAAATAGGCCGCGGGCACAGCCGCGCCCAAAAATACCCGCCCGAAGGCCGGGCGCCAAGTTCGCCCAGCGGAAAGAGGCCACAAAAACGGTGGGCTATAGCCTTGGGGGTGGGGCTGGCCAACTGGTCCCGCCGGACTCCGAATGGCGCGAGACTTTGTGAGGCGCTCCGTGTGTTGTGGCCAGGCCGCGGACACAGCCGCGCCCAAAATACCAGCCCGAAGGCCGGGCGCCAAGTTCGGCCCAGCGGAAAGAGGCCACAAAAACGGGTGGGCTATAGCCTTGGGGGTGGGGCTGGCCAACTTCAGCACGCTCGGACTCCGAATGGCGCGAGACTTTGCAAGGCGCTCCGTGTGCTGGAAATAGGCCGCGGCACAGCCGCGCCCAAAAATACCCGCCTCAAGGCCGGGCGCCAAGTTCGCCCAGCGGAAAGAGGCCACAAAACGGGTGGGCTATAGCCTTGGGGGTGGGGCTGGCCAACTTCGTCCGCTCGGACTCCGAATGGCGCGAGACTTTGCGAGGGCCTCTGTGCCAAAAATAGGTCAAAGGGACACAGCCGCGCTAAAAATACCTCGCCTGACGGCCGGGCGCCAAGTTCGTCCAGCGGAAAGAGGCCACAAAACGGGTGGGCTATAGCCTTGGGGGTGGGCTGGCCAATCTCTGTCCGCCGGACTCCGAATGGCGCGAGACTTTGCGAGGCGCCCCGTGTGCTGGGCCAGGCCGCGGGCACAGCCGCGCCTAAAAAAATACCCACCCGAAGGCCGGGCGCCAAGTTCGGCTCCAGCGGAAAGAGGCCACAAAAACGGGTGGGCTATAGCCTTGGGGGTGGGGCTGGCCAACTTCGTCCGCCGGACTCCGAATGGCGCGAGACTTTGCGCGAGGCGCTCCGTGCTGCCACAGGCCGCGGGCACAGCCGCGCCTAAAATACCCGCCCGACGGCCGGGCGCCAAGTCCGCCCAGCGGAAACAGGCTACAACAACGGCTGGGCTACAGCCCTGCGGGGTGGGGCTGGCCAACTTCGCCCGCAGGACTCGAATGGCGCGAGACTTTACGAGGCGCCTCCGTGTTCCAAAAAAATAGGCCGCGGGCACAGCCGCGCCCAAAAATACCCGCCCGAAGGCCGGGCGCCAAGTTCGGCCCAGCGGAAAGAGGCCACAAAAACGGGTGGGCTATAGCCTTGGGGGTGGGGCTGGCCAACTTCGTCCGCTGGACTCCGAATGGCGCGAGACTTTGCGAGGCGCCGCAGTGTGCAAAATAGGGCCGCGGGCACAGCCGCGCAAAATACCCGCCCGGCGGCCGGGCGCCAAGTTCGGCCCAGCGGAAAGAGGCCACAAAACGGGTGGGCTATAGCCTTGGGGGTGGGGCTGGCCGACTTCGTCCGCTGGACACCGAATGGCCCGAGACTTTGCGAGGCGCCTCCGTGTGCTGGGGCCAGGCCGCTGGCACAGCCGCGCCCAAAAATACCCGCCCTCAAGGCCGGGCGCCAAGTTCGTCCCAGCGGAAAGAGGCTACAAAACGGGTGGGCTATAGCCTTGGGGGGTGGGGTTGGCCAACTTCGCCCGCCTCGGACTCAATGGCGCGAGACTTTGCGAGGCGCCCAGTGTGCTGGGTGGCCAGGCAAGGGCACAGCCAAGCCTGCAAATACCCGCCTGACGGCCGGGCGCCAAGTTCGTCCCAGCGGAAAGAGGCCACAAAACGGGTGGGCTATAGCCTTGGGGGTGGGGCTGGCCCACTTCGTCCGCTCGGACTCCGAATGGCGCGAGACTTTGCGAGGCACCTCCGTGTGCCAAAATAGGCGGGCACAGCCGCTGGCCAAAAATACCCGCCCAAGGCCGGGCGCCAAGTTCGTCCCAGCGGAAAGAGGCCACAAAAACGGGTGGGCTATAGCCTTGGGGGTGGGGCTGGCTAACTTGTCCGCTCGGACACCGAATGGCGCGAGACTTTGCCAGAGCCTCCGGTGGTGCTAAAAATAGGCCGCGGGCACAGCCGCGCCAAAAATACCCGCCCGAAGGCCGGGCGCCAAGTTCGCCCAGCGGAAAGAGGCCACAAAACGGGTGGGCTATAGCCTTGGGGGTGGGGCTGGCCAACTCTCGTCCGCTCGACTCCGAATGGCGCGAGACTTTGCGAGGCGCTCCGTGTGCTGTAAATAGGCCGCGGGCACAGCTGCGCCAAAAATACCCCGCCCGACGGCCGGGCGCCAAGTTCGCCCAGCGGAAAGAGGCCACAAAACGGGTGGGCTATAGCCTTGGGGGTGGGCTGGCCAACCGTCCGCCGGACTCGGACTGGCGCCAGACATTGCGAGGCCCCTCCGTGTGCCAACAATAGGCCGCGGGCACAGCCGCGCCTAAAAATACCCGCCCGACGGCCGGGGCGCCAAGTTCGACCAGCGGAAAGAGGCCACAAACACGTGTGTGCTTTAGCCTGTGCGGGTGGGGCTGGACAACTGCGTCCGCCGGACTCCGAATGGCGCGAGACGTTGCGAGGCGCCTCCGGGTGCCAAAATTAGGCCGCGGGCACAGCCGCGCCCAAAATACCCGCCCAAGGCCGGGCGCCAAGTTCGGTCCAGCGGAAAGAGGCCACAAAACGGGTGGGCTATAGCCTTGGGGGTGGGGCTGGCCAACTCTCGTCCGCTCGGACTCCGAATGGCGCGAGACTTTGCGAGGCGCTCCGTGTGCCTGTGTGGGCCAGGCCGCGGGCACAGCCGCGCCAAAAATACCCGCCCGACGGCCGGGCGCCAAGTTCGCCCAGCGGAAAGAGGCCACAAAACGGGTGGGCTATAGCCTTTGGGGGTGGGGCTGGCCAACTCTGTCCGCTCGGACTCCGAATGGGCGAGACTTTGCGAGGCGCCTCCGTGTGCCAAAATAGGCCGCGGACACAGCCGCGCCTAAAAATACCCGCCCGACGGCCGGGCGCCAAGTTCGGGCCCAGCGGAAAGAGGCCACAAAACGGGTGGGCTATAGCCTTGGGGGTGGGCTGGCCCACTTGGTCCGCCGGACACCGAATGGCGCGCGAGACTTTGCAAGGAGCCTCCGTGTGCCAAAATAGGCATAGGGCACAGCCGCGCCCAAAAATACCCGCCCGCCCAAGGCCGGGCGCCAAGTTCGTCCAGCGGAAAGAGGCCACAAAACGGGTGGGCTATACCCTGGGGGGTGGGGCTGGCCAACTTCGTCCGCCGGACTCCGAATGGCGCGAGACTTTGCGGGCGGCGGCCGTGTGCCGGAAAGAGGCCGCGGGCACAGCCGCGCCCCAAACACCCCGCCCGACGGCCGGGGCGCCACGTCCGTCCAGCGGAAAGAGGCCACAAAACCGGGTGGGCTATCGCCTTGGGGGTTGGGGCGGGCCAACTTCGTCCGCCGGACTCGGAATGGCGCGAGACTTTGCGAGGCGCCTCATGTGCTGCCAAAAAGGCCGCGGGCACAGCCGCGCCTAAAAATACCCGCCCGACGGCCGGGCGCCAAGTTCGTCCCAGCGGAAAGAGGCCACAAAACGGGTGGGCTATAGCCTTGGGGGTGGGGCTGGCCCACTTCGTCCGCCTCGGACTCCGAATGGCGCGAGACTTTGCGAGGCGCCTCCGTGTGCCAAAATAGGCGCCCAGGCACAGCCGCGCCAAAAATACTCCGCCCCGAAGGCCGGGCGCCAAGTTCGTCCCAAGTGAAAGAGGCCACAAAAACGGGTGGGCTATAGCCTTGGGGGTGGGGTTGGCCAACTTCGTCCGCGGACTCCGAATGGCGCGAGACTTTGCGAGGCGCCTCCGTGTGCCAAAAATAGGCCGCGGCACAGCCGCGCCAAAATACCCGCCCGACGGCCGGGCGCCAAGTTCGTCCAGCGGAAAGAGGCCACAAAAACGGGTGGGCTATAGCCTTGGGGGTGGGGCTGGCCCACTCTCGTCCGCCGGACTCCGAATGGCGCGACTTTGCGAGGCACCTCCGTGTGCCAAAAATAGGCCGCGGGCACAGCCGCGGCCAAAAATTCCCGCCCGAAGGCCGGGGCGCCAAGTTCGTCCAGCGGAAAGAGGCTACAAAACGGGTGGGCTATAGCCTTGGGGGTGGGGCTGGCCAACTTCGTCCGCCGGACACCGAATGGCGCGAGACTTTGCGAGGCGCTCCGTGTGCTGTGGGCTAGGTCAGCGGGGCACAGCCGCGCCCAAAAATACCCGCCCGAAGGCCGGGCGCCAAGTTCGTCCCAGCGGAAAGAGGCCACAAAACGGGTGGGCTATAGCCTTGGGGGTGGGGCTGGCCAACTTCGTCCGCTCGGACTCCGAATGGCGCGAGACTTTGCGAGGCGCCTCCGTGTGCAAATAATAGCCCGCGGGCACAGCCGCGCAAAAATACCCGCCCGACGGCCGGGCGCCAAGATCGCCCAGCGGAAAGAGGCCACAAAACGGGTGGGCTATAGCCTTGGGGGTGGGGCTGGCCAACTCTCGTCCGCCGACTCGAATGGCGCGAGACTTTGCGAGGCACCTCCGTGTGCCAAAAATAGGCCACGGGCACAGCCGCGCCCAAAAATACCCGCCCGACGGCCGGGGCGCCAAGTTCGTCCAGCGGAAAGAGGCCACAAAAACGGGTGGGCTATACCCTTGGGGGGTGGGGCTGGCCAACTTCGTCCGCCGGACTCCGAATGGCGCGAGACTTTGCGAGGCGCCTCCGTGTGCCAAAAATAGGCCGCGGGCACAGCCGCGCCCAAAAATACCCGCCCGAAGGCCGGGGCGCCAAGTTCGTCCAGCGGAAAGAGGCCACAAAAACGGGTGGGCTATAGCCTTGGGGGGTGGGGCTGGCCAACTTCGTCCGCCGGACTCCGAATGGCGCGAGAGTTTGCGAGGCGCCTCCGTGTGCCAAAAATAGGCCGCGGGCACAGCCGCGCCCAAAAATACCCGCCCGACGGCCGGGGCGCCAAGTTCGTCCAGCGGAACGAGGCCACAAAAACGGGTGGGCTATAGCCTTGGGGGGTGGGGCTGGCCAACTTCGTCCGCCGGACTCCGAATGGCGCGAGACTTTGCGAGGCGCCTCCGTGTGCCAAAAATAGGCCGCGGGCACAGCCGCCCCCAAAAATACCCGCCCGAAGGCCGGGGCGCCAAGTTCGTCCAGCGGAAAGAGGCCACAAAAACGGGTGGGCTATAGCCTTGGGGGGTGGGGCTGGCCAACTTCGTCCGCCGGACTCCGAATGGCGCGAGATTTTGCGAGGCGCCTCCGTGTGCCAAAAATAGGCCGCGGGCACAGCCGCGCCCAAAAATACCCGCCCGAAGGCCGGGGCGCCAAGTTCGTCCAGCGGAAAGAGGCCACAAAAACGGGTGGGCTATAGCCTTGGGGGTGGGGCTGGCCAACTTCGTCCGCCGGACTCCGGATGGCGCGAGACTTTGCGAGGCGCCTCCGTGTGCCAAAAATAGGCCGCGGGCCCAGCCGCGCCCAAAAATACCCGCCCGACGGCCGGGGCGCCAAGTTCGTCCAGCGGAAAGAGGCCACAAAAACGGGTGGGCTATAGCCTTGGGGGGTGGGGCTGGCCAACTTCGTCCGCCGGACTCCGAATGGTGCGAGACTTTGCGAGGCGCCTCCGTGTGCCAAAAATAGGCCGCGGGCACAGCCGCGCCCAAAAATACCCGCCCGAAGGCCGGGGCGCCAAGTTCGTCCAGCGGAAAGAGGCCACAAAAACGGGTGGGCTATACCCTTGGGGGGTGGGGCTGGCCAACTTCGTCCGCCGGACTCCGAATGGCGCGAGACTTTGCGAGGCGCCTCCGTGTACCAAAAATAGGCCGCGGGCACAGCCGCGCCCAAAAATACCCGCCCGACGGCCAGGGCACCAAGTTCGTCCAGCGGAAAGAGGCCACAAAAACGGGTGGGCTATAGCCTTGGGGGGTGGGGCTGGCCAACTTCGTCCGCCGGACTCCGAATGGCGCGAGCCTTTGCGAGGCACCTCCGTGTGCCAAAAATAGGCCGCGGGCACAGCCGCGCCCAAAAATACCCGCCCGACGGCCGGGGCGCCAAGTTCGTCCAGCGGAAAGAGGCCACAAAAACAGGCGGGCTATAGCCTTGGGGGGTGGGGCTGGCCAACTTCGTCCGCCGGACTCCGAATGGCGTGAGACTTTGCGAGGCGCCTCCGTGTGCCAAAAATAGGCCGCGGGCACAGCCGCGCCCAAAAATACCCGCCCGACGGCCGGGGCGCCAAGTTCGTCCAGCGGAAAGAGGCCACAAAAACGGGTGGGCTATAGCCTTGGGGGTGGGGCTGGCCAACTTCGTCCGCCGGACTCCGAATGGCGCGAGACTTTGCGAGGCGCCTCCGTGTGCCAAAAATATTCCGCTGTCACAGCCGCGCCCAAAAATACCCGCCCGAAGGCCGGGGCGCCAAGTTCGTCCAGCGGAAAGAGGCCACAAAAACGGGTGGGCTATAGCCTTGGGGGGTGGGGCTGGCCAACTTCGTCCGCCTGACTCCGAATGGCGCGAGACTTTGCGAGGCGCCTCCGTGTGCCAAAAATAGGCCGCGGGCACAGCCGCGCCCAAAAATACCCGCCCGACGGCCGGGGCGCCACGTTCGTCCCGCGGAACGCGGCCACAAAACCGGGTGGGCTATAGCCTTGGGGGGTGGGGCTGGCCAACTTCGTCCGCCGGACTCCGAATGGCGCGAGACTTTGCGAGGCACCTCCATGCGCCAAATATAGGCCGTGGACACAGCCGCGCCCAAAAATACCCGCCCGACGGCCGGGGCGCCAAGTTCGTCCAGCGGAAAGAGGCCACAAAAACGGGTGGGCTATAGCCTTGGGGGGTGGGGCTGGCCAACTTCGTCCGCCGGACTCCGAATGGCGCGAGACTTTGCGAGGCGCCTCCGTGTGCGAAAAATAGGCCGCGGGCACAGCCGCGCCCAAAAATACCCGCCCGAAGGCCGGGGCGGCAAGTTCGTCCAGCGGAAAGAGGCCACAAAAACGGGTGGGCTATAGCCTTGGGGGGTGGGGCTAGCCAACTTCGTCCGCCGGACTCCGAATGGCGCGAGACTTTGCGAGGTGCCTCCGTGTGCCAAAAATAGGCCGCGGGCACAGCCGCGCCCAAAAATACCCGCCCGAAGGCCGGGGCGCCAAGTTCGTCCAGCGGAAAGAGGCCACAAAAACGGGTGGGCTATAGCCTTGGGGGGTGGGGCTGGCCAACTTCGTCCGCCGGACTCCGAATGGCGCGAGACTTTGCGAGGCGCCTCCGTGTGCCAAAAATAGGCCGCGGGCACAGCCGCGCCCAAAAATACCCGCCCGACGGCCGGGGCGCCAAGTTCGTCCAGCGGAAAGAGGCCACAAAAACGGGTGGGCTATAGCCTTGGGGGGTGGGGCTGGCCAACTTCGTCCGCAGGACTCCGAATGGCGCGAGACTTTACGAGGCGCCTCCGTGTTCCAAAAAATAGGCCGCGGGCACAGCCGCGCCCAAAAATACCCGCCCGAAGGCCGGGGCGCCAAGTTCGTCCAGCGGAAAGAGGCCACAAAAACGGGTGGGCTATAGCCTTGGGGGGAGGTGCTGGCCAACTTCGTCCGCCGGACTCGAATGGCGCGAGACTTTGCGAGGCGCCTCCGTGTGTGCCAAAAATAGGCCGCGGGCACAGCCGCGCCAAAAATACCCGCCCGAAGGCCGGGCGCCAAGTTCGCCCAGCGGAAAGAGGCCACAAAACGGGTGGGCTATAGCCTTGGGGGTGGGGCTGGCCGACTTCGTCCGCTGGACACCGAATGGCCCGAGACTTTGCGAGGCGCCTCCGTGTGCTGTGGCCAGGCCAGCGGGCACAGCCGCGCCCAAAAATACCCGCCCGAAGGCCGGGCGCCAAGTTCGTCCCCGCATGGAAAGAGGCCACAAAAACGGGTGGGCTATAGCCTTGGGGGTGGGGTTGGCCAACTCGTCCGCCGGACTCGAATGGCGCGAGACTTTGTTAGGCGCCTCCGCGTGCCAAAAATCGGCCCCGGGCCCAGCCGCGCCCAAAAATACCCGCCCGACGGCCGGGGCGCCAAGTTCGCCCCGCGGAAAAAGGCCAAAAAACCGGGTGGGCTATAGCCTTGGGGGGTGGGGCTGGCCCACTTCGTCCGCCGGACTCCGAATGGCGCGAGACTTTGCGAGGCACCTCCGTGTGCCAAAAATAGGCCGCGGGCACAGCCGCGTCCAAAAATACCCGCCCGAAGGCCGGGGCGCCAAGTTCGTCCAGCAGAAAGAGGCCACAAAAACGGGTGGGTATATCCTTGGGGGGTGGGGCTGGCCAACTTCGTCCGCCGGACACCGAATGGCGCGAGACTTTGCGAGGCGCCTCCGTGTGCTGGGTGGGCTAGGCCGCGGGCACAGCCGCGCCAAAAATACCCGCCCGACGGCCGGGCGCCAAGTTCGGCCCAGCGGAAAGAGGCCACAAAAACGGGGGGGCTATAGCCTTGGGGGGTGGGGCTGGCCAACTCCGTCCGCCGGACTCCGAATGGCGCGAGACTTTGCGAGGCGCCTCCGTGTGCTGGGAATAGGCAGGCCACAGGCACAGCCGCGCCCAAAAATACCCGCCCGAAGGCCGGGCGCCAAGTCTCGTCCAGCGGAAAGAGGCCACAAAAACGGGTGGGCTATAGCCTTGGGGGTGGGGCTGGCCAACTTCGTCCGCCGGACACCGAATGGCGCGAGACTTTGCAAGGAGCCTCCGTGTGCCAAAAATAGGCCGCGGGCACAGCCGCGCCTTAAAATATACTCCGCCCGAAGGCCGGGCGCCACGTTCGTCCAGCGGAAAGAGGCCACAACAACGGGTGGGCTATAGCCTTGGGGGTGGTGCTTGCCAACATCGGACGCCGGTCTGTTAATGGCGCGACACTTTGCGAGGCACCTCCGTGTGCCAAAAATAAGCCGCGGGCACAGGCGCGCCCAAAAATTCACTGCCCGAGGGCCGGGCGCCAAGTTCGTCCAGCGGTAAAAGGCCACAAAACGGGTGGTCTATAGCCTTGGGGGGTGGGGCTGGCCAACTCGTCCGCCGGACACCGAATGGCGCGAGACTTTGCAAGGAGCCTCCGTGTGCCAAAAATAGGCCACAGGCATGGGCACAGCCGCGCCCAAAAATACCCGCCCGAAGGCCGGGGCGCCAAGTTCGTCCAGCGGACGGAGGCCCCACGAGGGGGTGGGCTGTGGCGGTGGGGGGTGGGGCGGGCCAGCTGCGTCCGCCGGACTCGGAATGGCGCGAGACTGTGCGAGGGGCCTCCGTGTGGAAATAATAGGCAGCGGGCACAGCCGCGCCTAAAAATACCTGCCCGACGGCCGGGCGCCAAGTTCGCCCAGCGGAAAGAGGCCACAAAACGGGTGGGCTATAGCCTTGGGGGTGGGGCTGGCCAACTCGTCCGCCGGACTCGAATGGCGCGAGACTTTGCGAGGCGCCTCCGTGTGCCAAAATAGGCCGCGGGCACAGCCACGCCAAAAATACCCGCCCGACGGCCGGGGCGCCAAGTTCGTCCAGCGGAAAGAGGCCACAAAAACGGGGGGGCGATCGACGTGGGGGGGGGGGCGGGCCAGCTGCGTCCGCCGGACTCCGAATGGCGCGAGACTTTGCGAGGCGCCTCCGTGTGCCGGGGATAGGCCGCGGGCACCGCCGCGCCTAAAAATACTCCGCCCAAGGCCGGGCGCCAAGTTCGTCCAACGGAAAGAGGCCACAAAAACGGGTGGGCTATAGCCTTGGGGGGTGGGGCTGGCCAACTTCGTCCGCCGGACTCCGAATGGCGCGAGACTTTGCGAGGCGCCTCCGTGTGCCAAAAATAGGCCGCGGGCACAGCCGCGCCCAAAAATACCCGCCCGACGGCCGGGGCGCCAAGTTCGTCCAGCGGAAAGAGGCCACAAAAACGGGTGGGCTATAGCCTTGGGGGGTGGGGCTGGCCCACTTCGTCCGCCGGACTCCGAATGGCGCGAGACTTTGCGAGGCACCTCCGTGTGCCAAAAATAGGCCGCGGGCACAGCCGCGCCCAAAAATACCCGCCCGAAGGCCGGGGCGCCAAGTTCGTCCAGCGGAAAGAGGCCACAAAAACGGGTGGGTATAGCCTTGGGGGGTGGGGCTGGCCAACTTCGTCCGCCGGACACCGAATGGCGCGAGACTTTGCGAGGCGCCTCCGTGTGCCAAAAATAGGCCGCGGGCACAGCCGCGCCCAAAAATACCCGCCCGACGGCCGGGGCGCCAAGTTCGTCCCGCGGAAAGAGGCCCCCAAAACGGGTGGGCTATAGCCTTGGGGGGTGGGGCTGGCCAACTTCGTCCGCCGGACTCCGAATGGCGCGAGACTTTGCGAGGCGCCTCCGTGTGCCAAAAATAGGCCGCGGGCACAGCCGCGCCCAAAAATACCCGCCCGAAGGCCGGGGCGCCAAGTTCGTCCAGCGGAAAGAGGCCACAAAAACGGGTGGGCTATAGCCTTGGGGGGTGGGGCTGGCCAACTTCGTCCGCCGGACACCGAATGGCGCGAGACTTTGCAAGGAGCCTCCGTGTGCCAAAAATAGGCCGCGGGCACAGCCGCGCCCAAAAATACCCGCCCGAAGGCCGGGGCGCCAAGTTCGTCCTGCGTTAAAAGGCCACAAAAACGGGTGGGCTATAGCCTTGGGGGTGGGGCTGGCCAACCTCGTCCGCCGGACTCGAAATGGCGCGAGACTTTGCGAGGCGCCTCCATACGCAAAAAATAGGCCGCGGGCACAGCCGCGCCCAAAAATACCCGCCCGAATGCCAGGGCGCCAAGTTCGTCCAACGGAAAAAGACCACAAAAACGGGTGGGCTATAGCCTTGGGGGGTGGGGCCGGCCGACTTCGTCCGCCGGATTCGGAATGGCTTGAGACTTTGCGAGGCACCTCCGTGCACCAGAAATAGGCCGTGGGTACAGCCGCATCCAAAAATACCCGCCCGAAGTCCGGGGCTCCAAGTTCGTCCAGCGGAAAGAGGCCACAAAAACGGGTGGGCTATAGCCTTGGGGGGTGGGGCTGGCCAACTTCGTCCGCCGGCCTCCGAATGGCGCGAGACTTTGCGAGGCGCCTCCGTGTGCCAAAAATAGGCCGCGGGCACAGCCGCGCCCAAAAATACCCGCCCGAAGGCCGGGGCGCCAAGTTCGTCCAGCGGAAAGAGGCCACAAAAACGGGTGGGCTATAGCCTTGGGGGTGGGGCTGGCCCACTTCGTCCGCCGGACTCGGAATGGCGCGAAACTTTGCGAGGGCTCTTTGTGTACCAAAAATAGGCCGTGGTCACAGCCGCGCCCAAAAATAACCGCCCGAAGGCCGGGGCGCCAGGCTCGTCCAGCGGAAAAAGGCCACAAAAACGGGTAGGCTATAGCCTTGGGGAGTGGGGCTGGCCCACTTCGTCCGCCGGTCACGGAAAGGCGCGAGACTTTGCGAGGCGCCTCCGTGTGCCAAAACATAGGCCGCGGGCACAGCCGCGTCCAAAAATACCCGCCCGAAGGCCGGGGCGCCAAGTTCGTCCAGCGGAAAAAGGCCACAAAAACGGGTTGGCCATAGCCTTGAGGGGTGGGGCTGGCCAACTTCGTCCGGCGGACTCGGAATGTCGCGAAACTTTGCGAGGCGCCTCCGTTTTCCAAAAATAGGCCGCGGGCACAGCCGCGCCCAAAAATACCCGCACGAAGGCCGGGACGCCAAGTTCGTCCAGCGGAAAAAGGCGACAAAAACGGGTGGGCTATAGCCTTGGGGGGTGGGGCTGGCCAACTTCGTCCGGCGGACTCGGAATGGCGCAAGACTTTTTGAGGCGCCTCCGTGCGCCAAAAATAGGCCGCGGCCACAGCCACGCCCAAAAATACCCGCCCGAAGGATGGGGCGCCAAGTTTGTCCAGCGGAAAAAGGCCACAAAAACGGGTGGGCTATAGCCTTGGGGGGTGGGGCTGCCCAACTTCGTCCGCCGGACTCGGAATGGCGCGAGACTTTGCGATGCGCCTCCGTGTGCCAAAAATAGCCCGCGGGCACAGCCGCGCCTAAAAATACCCGCCCGAAGGCCGGGGCGCCAAGTTCGTCCAGCGGAAAAAGGTCACAAAAACGGGTGGGCTATAGCCTTAGGGGGTGGGGCTGGCCAACTTCGTCCGCCGGACTCGGAAAGGCGCGAGACTTTGCAAGGCGCCTCCGTGTGCCAAAAATAGGCCGCGGGCACAGCCGCGCCCAAAAATACCCGCCCGAAGGCCGGGGCGCCAAGTTCGTCCAGCGGAAAAAGGCCACAAAAACGGGTAGGCTATAGCCTTGGGGAGTGGGGCTGGCCCACTTCGTCCGCCGGACTCGGAATGGCGCGAGACTTTGCGAGGGGCCTCCGTGTGCCAAAAATAGGCCGTGGACACAGCCGCGCCCAAAAATAACAGCCCGAAGGCCGGGGTGCCAGGCTCGTCCAGCGGAAAAAAAAAGGACACAAAAACGGGTGGGCTATAGCCTGGGGGGCGGGGCTGGCCCACTTCGTCCGCCGGACTCGGAATGGCGCGAACCTTTGCGAGGGCTCTCCGTGTACCAAAAATAGGCCGCGGTCACAGCCGCGCCCAAAAATAACCACCCGAAGGCCGGGGCGCCAGGCTCGTCCAGCGGAAAAAGGGCACAAAAACGGGTGGGCTATAGCCTGGGGGGTGGGGCTGGCCCACTTCGTCCGCCGGACTCGGAATGGCGCGAAACTTTGCGAGGGCTCTCCGTGTACCAAAAATAGGCCGCGGTCACAGCCGCGCCCAAAAATAACCGCCCGAAGGCCGGGGCGCCAGGCTCGTCCAGCGGAAAAAGGCCACAAAAACGGGTAGGCTATAGCCTTGGGGAGTGGGGCTGGTCCACTTCGTCCGCCGGACTCGGAATGGCGCGAGACTTTGCGAGGGGCCTCCGTGTGCCAAAAATAGGCCGCGGACACAGCCGCGCCCAAAAATAACAGCCCGAAGGCCGGGGCGCCAGGCTCGTCCAGCGGAAAAAGGCCACAAAAACGGGTGGGCTATAGCCTTGGGGGGTGGAGCTGGCCAACTTCGTCCGCAGGACTCGGAATGGTACGAGACTTTGCGAGGCACCTCCGTGCGCCAAAAATAGGCCGCGGCCACAGCCGCGCCCAAAAATACCCGCCCGAAGGATGGGGCGCCAAGTTTGTCCAGCGGAAAGGGGCCACAAAAACGGGTGGGCTATAGCCTTGGGGGGTGGGGCTGGCCCACTTCGTCCGCCGGACTCGGAATGGCGCGAGACTTTGCGAGGGGCCTCCGTGTCCCAAAAATAGGCCGCGGACACTGCCGCGTCCAAAAATAACCGCCCGAAGGCCGGGGCGCCAGGTTCGTCCAGCGGAAAAAGGCCAGAAAAACGGGTGGGCTATAGCCTTGGGGGTTGGGGCTGGCCAACTTCGTCCGCCGGTCACGGAAAGGCGCGAGACTTTGCGAGGCACCTCCATGTGCCAAAACATAGGCTGCAGGCACAGCCGCGTCCAAAAATACCCGCCCGAAGGCCGGGGCGCCAAGTTCGTCCAGCGGAAAAAGGCCACAAAAACGGGTGGGCTATAGCCTTGGGGGGTGGAGCTGGCCAACTTCGTCCGCAGGACTCGGAATCGTACGAGACTTTGCGAGGCGCCTCCGTGCGCCAAAAATAGGCCGCGGCCACAGCCGCGCCCAAAAATACCCGCCCGAAGGATGGGGAGCCAAGTTTGTCCAGCGGAAAAAGGCCACAAAAACGGGTGGGCTATAGCCTTGGGGGGTGGGGCTGGCCCACTTCGTCCGCCGGACTCGGAATGGCGCGAGACTTTGCGAGGGGCCTCCGTGTGCCAAAAATAGGCCGCGGACACTGCCGCGTCCAAAAATAACCGCCCGAAGGCCGGGGCGCCAGGTTCGTCCAGCGGAAAGAGGCCACAAAAACGGGTGGGCTATAGCCTTGGGGGTTGGGTCTGGTCGACTTCGTCCGCCGGACTCGGAATGGCGCGAGACTTTGCGAGGGCCCTCCGTCTGCCAAAATTAGGCCGTGGTTACAGTCGCGCCCAAAAATAACCGCCAGAAGGCCGGGTCGCCAAGTTTGTCCAGCGGTAAAAGGCCACAAAAACGGGTGGGCTATAGCCTTGGGGGTGGGGCTGGCCAACTTCGTCCGCTGGACTCGGAATGGCGCGAGACTTTGCGAGGGCCCTCCGTGTGCAAAAAATAGGCCGTGGGCACAGCCGCGCCCAAAAATAACCGCCCGTAGGGCGGGGCGCCAAGTTCGTCCAGTGGAAAAAGGCCACAAAAACGGGTGGGCTATAGCCTTGGGGGGTGGGGCTGGCCCACTTCGTCCGCCGGACTCGGAATTGCGCGAGACTTTGTGAGGGCCCTCCGTGTGCCAAAAACAGGCCGCGGGTACAGCCGCGCCCAAAAATAACAGCCCGAAGGGCGGGGCGCCAAGTTCGTCCAGCGGAAAAAGGTCACAAAACCGGGTGGGCTATAGCCTTGGGGGGTGGGGCTGGCGCACTTCGTCCGCCGGACTCGGAATGGTGCGAGACTTTGTGAGGGCCCTCCGTGTGCCAAAAATAGGCTGCGGGGACAGCTGCGCCCAAAAATAACCGCCCGAAGGCAGGGGCGCCAAGTTCGTCCAGCGGAAAAAGGCCACAAAAACCGGTGGGATATAGCCTTCAGGGGTGGGGCTGGCCCACTTCGTCCGCCGGACTCGGAATGGCGCGATACTTTCCGAGGGCCCTCCGTGTACAAAAAATAGACCGCGGGCACAGCTACGTCCAAAAATAACCGCCCGAAAGGCTGGGCGCCAAGTTCGTCCAGCGGAAAAAGGCCACAAAAACGGGTGGGCTATAACCTTGAGGAGTGGGGCTGGCCCACTTCGTCCGCCGCACTCGGAATGGCGCGAAACTTTGCGAGGGGCCTCCATGTGCCAAAAATAGGCCGCAGACACAGCCGCGCCCAAAAATAACCGCCCGAAGGCCGGGGCGCCAGGCTCATCCAGCGGAAAAAGGGCACAAAAACGGGTGGGCTATAGCCTTGGGGGTGGGGCTGGCCCACTTCGTCCGCCGGACTTGGAATGGCGCGAAACTTTGCGAGGGCTCTCCGTGTACCAAAAATAGGCCGCGGTCACAGCCGCGTCCAAAAATAACCGCCCGAAG
>JAUJEF010000548.1:0-44000 GCA_030444885.1 Citrus sp. QX-2021 | reverse complement strand
CGTTTTTGTTGCCTTTTTCCGCCGGACGAACTTGGCGCCCCGGCCTTCGGGCGGTTATTTTTGGGCGCGGCTGTTCCCGCGGCCTATTTTTGTCACACGGAGGCCCCTCGTAAAGTCTCGCGCCATTCCGAGTCCGGCAGACGAAGTTGGCCAGGCCCACCCCCCAAGGCTATAGCCCACCCGTTTTTGTGGCCTTTTTCCGCTGGACGAACTTGGCGCCCCGGCCTTCGGGCGGTTATTTTTGGGCGCGGCTGTGCCCGCGGCCTATTTTTGGCAGACGGAGGGCCCTCGCAAAGTCTCGCGCCATTCCGAGTCCGGCGGACGAAGTCGGCCAGACCCACCCCCCAAGGCTATAGCCCACCCGTTTTTGTGGCCTTTTTCCGCGGGACGAACTTGGCGCCCCGGCCTTCAGGCGGTTATTTTTGGGCGCGGCTGTGACCGTGGCCTATTTTTGGCACACGGAGGCCCCTCACAAAGTCTCGTACCATTCTGAGTCCGGCGGAAGAAGTTGGCCAGCCCTAGCCCCCAAGGCTATAGCCCACCCGTTTTTGTAGCCTTTTTTCGCTGGACGAACTTGGCGCCCCAGCCTTCGGGTGGTTATTTTTGGGCGCGGTTGTGTCCGTGGTCTGTTTTTGGCACACGGAGGCCCCTCAAAAAGTCTCGCGCCATTCCGAGTCCGGCGGAAGAAGTTGGCCAGCCCCAGCCCCCAAGGCTATAGCCCACCCGTTTTTGTGGCCTTTTTCCGCTGGACAAACTTGACGCCCTGGCCTTCGGCGGTTATTTTTGGACGCGGCTGTGTCCGCGGCCTATTTTCGGCACACGGAGGCCCCTCACAAAGTCACGCCCCATTCGGAGTCCGGACGACGAAGTTGGCCAGCCCCACCTCCCAAGGCTATCGCCCACCCGTTTTTGTGGCCTTTTTCCGCTACACGAACTTGGCGACCCAGCCTTCGAGCGGTTATTTTTGGGCGCGGCTGTGCCGAGTTTGGCGGACGAAGTGGGCCAGCCCCAACCCCTAAGGCTATAGCCCACCCGTTTTTGTGGCCTTGTTCCGCTGGACGAACTTGGCGATCCGGTCTTCGGGCGGTTATTTTTGGGCGCGGTTGTTCCCGCGGACTATTTTTGGCACACGGAGGCCCCTCGCAAAGTCTCGCGCCATTCCGAGTCCGGCGGACGAAGTGGGCCAGGCCCACCCCCCAAGGCTATAGCCCACCCGTTTTTGTGGCCTTTTTCCGCTGGACGAACTTGGCGCCCCGGCCTTCGGGAGGTTATTTTTGGGCGCGGCTATGCCCGCGGCCTATTTTAGGCGCACGGAGGCCCCTCGCAAAGTCTCGTGCCATTCCGAGTCCGGCAGACGAAGTTGGCCAGCCCCACCCCCCAAGGCTATAGCCCACCCGTTTTTGTGGCCTTTTTCCGCTGGACGAACTTGGCGCCCCGGCCTTCGGGCGGTTATTTTTGGGCGCGGCTGTGCCCGCGGCCTATTTTTGGCACACGGAGGCCCCTCACAAAGTCTCGCGCCATTCCGACTCCGGCGGACGAAGTTGGCCAGCCCCACCCCCCCAGGCTATAGCCCACCCGTTTTTGTGGCCTTTTTCCGCTGGACGAACTTGGCGGCCCGGCCTTCGGGCGGTTATTTTTAAGCGCGGCTATGACCACAACCTATTTTTGTCGAACGGAGGCACCTCGCAAAGTCTCCCGCCATTCCGAGTCCAGCGGACGAAGTTGGCCAGCCCCACCCCCCAAGGCTATAGCCCACCCGTTTTTGTGGCCTTTTTCCGCTGGACGAACTTGGCGCCCCGGCCTTCGGGCGGTTACTTTTGGACGCGGCTGTGAATGCGGCTTATTTTTGGCACACGGAGGCCCCACGTAAAGTCTCGCGCCATTCCGAGTTTGGCGGACGAAGTGGGCCAGCCCCAGCCCCCAAGGCTATAGCCCACCCGTTTTTGTGGCCTTGTTCCGCTGGACGAACTTGGCGCTCCGGCCTTCGGGCGGTTATTTTTGGGCGCGGCTGTGCCGCGGCCTATTTTTGGCATGTGGAGGCAGCTCGCAAAGTCTGGCCTCATTCCGAGTCCGGCGGACGAAGTTGGCCAGCCCCTCCCCCCAAGGCTATAGCCCACCCGTTTGTTGGCCATTTTTCCGCTGGGGGGTTTGGGCGTGCCGACCTTCGGGGGGTAATTTTTGGGCGCGGCTGTGCCCGCGGCCTATTTTTGGTACGCGGAGGCATCTCGAAAAGTCTGGCCCCATTCCGAGTCCGGCAGACGAAGTTGGCCTGCCCCTCACCCCAAGGCTATAGAGCATCCGTTTTTTGTCCATTTTTCCGCTGGGGGGTTTGGACGCGCCGACCTTCGGGGGGTTATTTTTGGACGCGGCTGTGCCCGAGGCCTCTTTTTGGCACACGGAGGCCGCTCGCAATGTCTCGCCCCATTCCGAGTCCGGCGGACGAAGTTGGCCTGCCCCTTCCCCCAAGGCTATAGCCCACCCGTTTTTTGGCCATTTTTCCGCTGGGGGGTTTGGGCGCGCCGACCTTCGGGGGGTTATTTTCGGCCGCGGCTGTGCCCGCGGCCTATTTTTCGTACGCGGAGGCTGTTCGAAAAGTCTCGTCCCATTCCGAGTCCGGCGGACGAAGTTAGCCAGCCCCTCCCCCCAAGGCTATAGCGCAACCGTTTTTTGGCCATTTTTCCGCTGGGGGGTTTTGGCGCGCCGACCTTCGGGGTATTTTTTTTGGGCGCGGCTGTGTCCGCGGCCTATTTTTGGCACGCGGAGGCCGCTCGCAAAGTCTCGCCCCATTCCGAGTCCGGCGGACGAAGTTGGCCAGCCCCGCCCCCCAAGGCTATAGCCCAACCGTTTTTTGGCCATTTTTCCGCTGGGGTGTTTGGGCGCGCCGACCTTCGGGGGGTTATTTTTGGACGCGGATGTGCCCGCGGCCTATTTTTGGCACGCGGAGGCTGCTCGAAATGTCTCGTCCCATTCCGAGTCCAGCGGACGAAGTTAGCCAGCCCCTCCCCCCAAGGCTATAGCGCAACCGTTTTTTGGCCATTTTTCCGCTGGGGGGTTTTGGGCGCGCTGACCTTCGGGCTGCTATTTTTGGGCGCGGCTGTGCCCGCGGCCTATTTTTGGCACGCAGAGGCCGCTCGCAAAGTCTCACCCCATTCCGAGTCCGGCGGACGAAGTTTGGCAGCCCCTCCCCCCAAGGCTATAGCCCACCCGTTTTTTGGCCATTTTTCCGCTGGGAGGTTTGGGCGCGCCGACCTTCGGGTGGTTAATTTTTGGGCGCGGCTGTGCCTGCGGCCTATTTTTGGCACGCGGAGGCCGCTCGCAAAGTCTCGCCCCATTCCGAGTCCGGCGGACGAAGTTGGCCAACCCCTCCCCCCAAGGCTATAGCCCACCCGTATTTTGGCCATTTTTCCGCTGGGGGGTTTGGGCGCGCCGACCTTCGGGGGGTTATTTTTGGACGCGGATGTGGCCGCGGCCTATTTTTGGCACGCGGAGGCTGCTCGAAAAGTCTCGTCCCATTCCGAGTCCGGCGGACGAAGTTAGCCAGTCCCTCCCCCCAAGGCTATAGCGCAGCCGTTTTTTGGCCATTTTTCCGCTGGGGGGTTTGGGCGCGCCAACCTTCGGGGAATTTTTTTTGGGCGCGGCTGTGTCCGCGGCCTATTTTTGGCACGCGGAGGCCGCTCGCAAAGTCTCGCCCCATTCCGAGTCCGGCGGACGAAGTTGGCCAGCCCCTCCCCCCAAGGCTATAGCCCACCCGTTTTTTGGCCATTTTTCCGCTGGGGGGTTTGGGCGCGCCGACCATCGGGCTGTACTTTTTGGCCGCTGCTGTGCCCACAGCCAATTTTTGGCACGCGGAGGCCGCTCGTAAAGTCTCGGCCCATTCCGAGTCCGGCGGACGAAGTTGGCCAGCTCTCCCCCCAAGGATATAGCCCACCCGTTTTTTGGCCATTTTTCCGCCTGACGAACTTGGCGCGCCGACCTTCGGGCAGTTATTTTTGGGCGCGGCTGTGTCCGCGGCCTATTTTTGGCACGCGGAGGCTGCTCGCAAAGTCTCGCCCCATTCCGAGTCCGGCGGACGAAGTTGGCCAGCCCCTCCCCCGAAGGATATAGCCCACCCGTTTTTTTGCCATTTTTCCGCTAGACGAACTTGGCGCCCCGGCCTTCGGGTGGTTATTTTTGGACGTGGCTGTGCCCGCGGCCTATTTTTGGCACACGGAGGCCGCTCGCAATGTCTCGCCCCATTCCGAGTCCGGCGGACGAAGTTGGCCAGCCCCTCCCCCCAAGGCTATAGCCCAGCCGTTTTTGTGGCATTTTTCCGCTGGACGAACTTGGCACCCCGGCCTTCGGGAAGGTATTTTTCGGCGCGGTTGTGCCCGCGGCCTATTTTTGGCACACGGAGGTGCCTCGCAAAGTCTCGCGCCATTCCGAGTCCTGCGGCCGAAGTTGGCCAGCCCCACCCCGCAAGGCTATAGCCCACCCGTTTTTGTGGCCTTTTTCCGCTGGACGAACTTGTCGCCCAGGCCTTCGGGCGGGTATTTTTGGGCCCGGCTGTGCCCGTGGCCTATTTTTGGCACACGGAGATGCCTCGCAAAGTCTCGCACCATTCAGAGTCCGGCGGACGAAGTTGGCCAGCCCCACCCTCCAAGGCTATAGCCCACCCGTTTTTGTGGCCTTTTTCCGCTGGACGAACTTGGTGCCCCGGCCTTCGGGTGGGTATTTTTGGGCGCGGCTGTGCCCGCGGCCTATTTTTGGCACACGGAGGCGCCTCGCAAAGTCTCGCAACATTCAGAGTCCGCCGGACGAAGTTGGCCAGCCCCACCCCCCAAGGCTATAGCCCATCCGTTTTTGTGGCCTTTTCCCGCTGGACGAACTTGGCGCCCCGGCCTTCGGGCGTGTATTTTTGGGCGCGGCTGTGCCCGTGGCCTATTTTTGGTACACGGAGGCCCCTCGCAAAGTCTCGCGCCATTCCGAGTCCGGCGGACGAAGTTGGCCAGCCCCACCCCCCAAGGCTATAGCCCACCCGTTTTTGTGGCCTTTTTCCGCTGGATGAACTTGGCGCCCCGGCCTTCGGGCCGGTATTTTTGGGCGCGGCTGTGCCCGCGGCCTAGTTTTGGTACACGGAGGTGCCTCATAAAGCCTCGCACCATTCCGAGTCCGGCGGATGAAGTTGGCCAGCCCGACCCCCCAAGGCTATAGCCCACCCGTTTTTGTGGCCTTTTTCCGCTGGACGAACTTGGCGCCCCGGCCTTTGGGCGGTTATTTTTGGGTGCGGCTGTGTCCGCGGCCTATTTTTGGCACACGGAGGGGCCTCGCAAAGTCTCGCGCCATTCCGAGTCCGGCGGACGAAGTTGGCCAGCCCCACCCCCCAAGGCTATAGCCCATCCGTTTTTGTGGCCTTTTCCCGCTGGACGAACTTGGCGCCCCGACCTTCGGGCTGGTATTTTTGGACGCGGCTGTGCCCGCGGCCTATTTTTGGCACACGGAGGCGCCTCACAAAGTCTCGCGCCATTCCGAGTCCGGCGGACGAAGTTGGCCAGCCCCACCCCCCAAGGCTATAGCCCACCCGTTTTTGTGGCCTTTTTCCGCTGGATGAACTTGGCGCCCCGGCCTTCGGGCCGGTATTTTTGGGCGCGGCCTAGTTTTGGCACACGGAGGCACCTCGTAAAGTCTCGCACCATTCCGAGTCCGGCGGATGAAGTTGGCCAGCCCCACCCCCCAAGGCTATAGCCCACCCGTTTTTGTGGCCTTTTTCCGCTGGACGAACTTGTCGCCCTGGCCTTCGGGCGGGTATTTTTGGGCCCGGCTGTGCCCGCGGCCTATTTTTGGCACACGGAGACGCCTCGCAAAGTCTCGCGCTACGCTGAGTCCGGCGGACGAAGTTGGCCAGCCCCACCCCCCAAGGCTATAGCCCACCCGTTTTTGTGGCCTTTTTCCGCTGGACGAACTTGTCGCCCTGGCCTTCGGGCCTGGTATTTTTGGGCCCGGCTGTGCCTGCGGCCTATTTTTTGCACACGGAGATGCCTCGTAAAGTCTCGCGCCATTCTGAGTCCGGCGGACGAAGTTGGCCAGCCCCACCCCCCAAGGCTATAGCCCACCCGTTTTTGTGGCCTTTGTCCGCTGGACGAACTTGGTGCCCCGGCCTTCGGGCGGGTATTTTTGGGCGCGGTTGTGCCCGCGGCCTATTTTTTGTACACGGAGGCGCCTGGCAAAGTCTCGCGCCATTCCGAGTCCGGGGGACGAAGTTGGCCAGCCCCACCCCCCAACGCTATAGCCCACACGTTTTTGTGGCCTTTTTCCGCTGGACGAACTTGGCGCCCCGGCCTTCGGGCGGGTATTTTTCGGCGCGGCTGTGCCCGCGGCCTATTTTTGGCACACGTAGGGGCCTCGCAAAGTCTCGCCCCATTCCGAGTCCGCCGGACGAAGTTGGCCAGCCCCACCCCCCAAGGCTATAGCCCATCCGTTTTTGTGGCCTTTTCCCGCTGGACGAACTTGGCGCCCCGGCCTTCGGGTGGGTATTTTTGGGCGCGGCTGTTCCCGTGGCCTATTTTTGGCACGCGGAGGCCGCTCGCAAAGTCTCGCCCCATTCCGAGTCCGGCGGACGAAGTTGGCCAGCCCCTCCCCCCAAGGCTATAGCCCACCCGTTTTTTGGCCATTTTTCAGCTGGACGAACTTCGCGTCCCAGCCTTCGGGCGGTTATTTTTGGGCGTGGCTGTGCCCGTAGCCTATTTCTGGCACGCGGAGGCCGCTCGCAAAGTCTCGCCCCATTCCGAGTCCGGCGATCGAAGTTGGCCAGCCCGTCCCCCCAAGGCTATAGCCCACCCGTTTTTTGGCCAGTTTTCCGCTGGACGAACTTGGCGCCCCGGCCTTCGGGCAGTTAATTTTGGTCTCGGCTGTGCCCGCAGCCTATTTTTGGCACGCGGAGGCCACTCGTAAAGTCTCGCCCCATTCCGAGTCCGGCGGACGAAGTTGGCCAGCCCCTCCCCCCAAGGCTATAGCCCACCCGTTTTCTTGCCATTTTTCCGTTGGACGAACTTGGCGCCCCGACCTTCAGGCGGTTATTTTTGGGCGCGGCTGTGCCCACTGCCTATTTTTGGCACGCGGAGGCCGCTCTCATGGTGAAATACAAGTATGCAACCCAAGAGGGGGGGTGAATTGGGATTCTAAAAAATATTCAATTTATTAAAGAAAATCTTAATGCAATTATAAATCAAATTCAAAGCAATAACAAATAAGATGATCACAATATAAAAAGATAAGGGAAGAGGGAGTCAAACACCGAGATTTTTACGTGGTTCGGCCAACCTTGCCTACGTCCGCGCCTCCAAGCTTTCCGGGCTTGAGGATTCCCCTAAGCAAGCCTCCAAGGCTTCAAATGCTTACACTTGACTTCCAAGGTGTCAATGGACCTTTACAACAAGAGATTATCCCCAATCTCTTAACCCAAGTGTATCCCAACACTCACAATCACTCAAAGTAAAAGATTACAAAATGTTTTGCCTCTCACAATATATATAAGATTACACAATGATGCTTAATATGTGAATAGATGAAGCAAGAATGTGTTCTAAGCTTTATGCAGATTGTATTCTCGAATATTAGCTCAAATGGTTGTGTTGTGATCAGCCTTCTTTGAATTTGAATGAGCTTATTTATATTTGGAGCTGAAAATCTAGCCGTTACAAACTGTCGGACAGAAAACGGTTCGCCGTTAACCATAAACGGTTAACCGTTTCGGTTGGTCAAAGTTACCGTTGGGCCAGATTTCAAATAAACGGTTTGCCGTTTATGATTGCCCTTTCGCCGTTAACTTCCAGAGACCTGTAAGATGAGCATTTGTTATCCGTTTACATTTAGCGGTTAAGGGTTTGCATAAAGCGGCTTCTCTGGGTATTATCGGTTAACCGTTTAAAAATAAACGGTTTGCCGTTTGGCTCCAGTAACCTGCACAACAATTTAGCCTTATCAGTTTAATCAATGCCAGAGGAAGACATCATTCAATTCTGGACGTTATCGGTTAACCGTTTAAGAATAAACGGTTCACCGTTAGTTTCCAGTAGCCTTCCCATCTTGGGTGTTTTCCGTTAAGCATAAACGGCTAGAGCTTAGGCAATATGTTGCTCTCTGGTGATAATCGGTTAACCGTTTAAAAGAAAACGGTTTACCGTTAATTTCCAGTAACCTCACCATCTTTTGTATTTTCCGTTTTTCATAAACGGTTAGAGGTTTAGGAAATGTGTTACTCTCTGCCTTTAATCGGTTAACCGTTTAAAATAAACGGTTCACCGTTTATGACCAGAATTGCAATTTTAAATAAGTTTTTGCAGAGAATCTCTTTCTAATTTGAAAATCAATCTTTGATGAAGAAATAAGCCAATGATTAAAAGGGCTTTCGTTTATTAAGAAATAGCTCCAATATTTTTGTCAAAATACATTTAAAATTTGTTATCATCAAAATCAATATTATTAACATATTTATGTTAACATATAGCCCACCCGTTTTTTGGCCATTTTTCCGCTGGACGAACTTGGCGCCCCGGCCTTCGGGCGGTTATTTTTGGGCGCGGCTGTGCCCGCGGCCTATTTTTGGCACGCGGAGGCCGCTCGCAAAGTCTCGCCCCATTCCGAGTCCGGCGGACAAAGTTGGCCAGCCCCTCCCCCCAAGGCTATAGCCCACCCGTTTTCTTGCCATTTTTCCGTTGGACGAACTTGGCGCCCCGACCTTCAGGCGGTTATTTTTGGGCGCGGCTGTGCCCACGGCCTATTTTTGGCACGCGGAGGCCGCTCGCAAAGTCTCGCCCCATTCCGAGTCCGCGGGACGGTTGGCCAGCCCTCCCCCAAGGCTATAGCCCACCCGTTTTTTGGCCATTTTTCCGCTGGACGAACATGGCGCCCCGGCCTTCGGGCAGTTAATTTTGGGCGCGGCTGTGTCTGCGGCCTATTTTTGGCACGCGGAGGCCACTCCCAAAGTCTCGCCCCATTCCGAGCCCGGCGGACGAAGTAGACCAGCCCATCCCCCCAAGGCTATAGCCCACCCGTTTTTTGGCCATTTTTCCGCTGGACGAACTTGGCGCCCCGGCCTTCGGGCCGTTATTTTTGGACGTGGCTGTGCCCGAGGCCTATTTTTGGCATGCGGAGGCCGCTCGTCAAGTCTCGCCCCATTCCGAGTCCGGCGGACGAAGTGGGCCAGCCCCTGCCCCCAAGGCTATAGCCCACCCGTTTTTTGGCCACTTTTCCGCTGGACGAACTTGGCGCCCCGGCCTTCGGGCGGTTATTTTTGGGCGCGACTGTGCCCACGGCCTATTTTTGGCACGCGGAGGCCGCTCGAAAAGTCTCGCCCCATTCCGAATCCGGCGGACGAAGTTGCCCAGCCCCTCCCCCCAAGGCTATAGCCCACCCGTTTTTTGGCAATTTTTCCGCTGGACGAACATGGTGCCCCGGCCTTCGGGCAGTTAATTTTGGGCGCGGCTGTGCCCGCGGCCTATTTTTGGCACGTGGAGGCCGCTCCCAAAGTCTCGCCCCATTCCGAGTCCGGCGGACGAAGTAGGCCAGCCCCTCCCCCCAAGGCTATAGCCCACCCGTTTTTTGGCCATTTTTCCGCTGGACGAACTTGGCGCCCCGGCCTTCGGGCGGTTATTTTTGGACGTGGCTGTGCCCGCGGCCTATTTTTGGCATGCAGAGGCCACTCGTCAAGTCTCGCCCCATTCCGAGTCCGGCGGACGAAATTGGCCAGCCCCTCCCCCAAAGGCTATAGACCACCCATTTTTTGGCCATTTTTCCACTGGGGGGTTTGGGCGCGCTGACCTTCGGGGGGTTATTTTTTAGTACGGCTGTGCCCGCGGCCTATTTTTGGTACGCGGAGGCCGCTCGCAAAGTCTCGCCCCATTCCGAGTCCAGCGGACGAAGTTGGCCAGCCCCTCCCCCCAAGGCTATAGCCCACCCGTTTTTTGGCCATTTTTCCGCTGGAGGAACTTGGCGCCCCGGCCTTCGGGCGGGTATTTTTGGGCGCGGATGTGCCCGTGTCCTATTTTTGGCACACGGAGGCGCCTCGCCAAGTCTCGCCCCATTCCGAGTCCGGCGGACGAAATTGGCCAGCCCCTCCCCCAAAGGCTATAGACCACCCATTTTTTGGCCATTTTTCCGCTGGGGGGTTTGGGCGCGCTGACCTTCGGGGGGTTATTTTTTAGTACGGCTGTGCCCGCGGCCTATTTTTGGTACGCGGAGGCCGCTCGCAAAGTCTCGCCCCATTCCGAGTCCGGCGGACGAAGTTGGCCAGCCCCACCCCCCAAGGCTATAGCCCACCCGTTTTTGTGGCCTTTTTCCGCTGGACGAACTTGGTGCCCCGGCCTTCGGGCGGGTATTTTTGGGTGCGGCTGTGCCCGCGGCCTGTTTTTGGCACACGGATCCCCCTCGCAAAGTCTCGCGCCATTCCGATTCCGGCGGACGAAGTAGGCCAGCCCCACCCCCCCAGGCTATAGCCCACCCGTTTTTGTGGCCTTTTTCCGCTGGACGAACTTGGCGGCCCGGCCTTCGGGCGGGTATTTTTGGGCGCGGCTGTGCCCGCGGCCTATTTTTGGCACACGGAGGCGCCTCGCAAAGTCTCGCGCCATTCTGAGTCCGGCGGACGAAGTGGGCCGGCCCCACCCCCCAAGGCTATAGCCCACCCGTTTTTGTGGCCTTTTTCTGCTGGAGGAACTTGGTGCCCCGGCCTTCGGGCGGGTATTTTGGGGTGCGGCTGTGCCCGCGGCCGATTTTTGGCACACAAGGCGCCTCGCAATGTGTCGCGCCATTCCGAATCCGGCGGACGAAGTTGCCCAGCCCCACCCCCCAAGGCTATAGCCCACCCGTTTTTGTGGCCTTTTTCTGCTGCAGGAACTTGGCGCCCCGGCCTTCGGGCGGCTATTTTTGGGCGCGGCTGTGCCCGCGGCCTATTTTTGGCACACGGAGGCGCCTCACAAAGTCTCGCGCCATTCCGATTCCGGCGGACGAAGTTGGCCAGCCCCACCCCCCAAGGCTATAGCCCACCCGTTTTTGTGGCCTTTTTCCGCTGGACGAACTTGGTGCCCCGGCCTTCGGGCGGGTATTTTTGGGCGCGGATGTGCCCACGGCCTGTTTTTGGCACACGGAGGCGCCTCGCAAAGTCTCGCGCTATTCCGAGACCGGCGGACGAAGTTGGCCAGCCCCACCCCCCCAGGCTATAGCCCACCCGTTTTTGTGGCGTTTTTCCGCTGGACGAACTTGGTGCCCCGGCCTTCGGGCGGTTAGTTTTGGGCGCGGCTGTGCCTGCGGGCTATTTTTGGCACACGGAGGTGCCTCGTAAAGTCTCGCGTCATTCCGATTCCGGCGGACGAAGTAGGCCAGCCCCACCCCCCCAGGCTATAGCCCACCCGTTTTTGTGGCCTTTTTCCGCTGGACGAACTTGGCGCCCCGGCCTTCGGGAGGTTATTTTTTGGCGCGGCTGTGCCTGGGGCCTATTTTTGGCACACGGAGGCAGCTCGAAAAGTCTCGCGCCATTCCGAGTTCGGCGGACGAAGTTGGCCAGCCCCACCACCCAAGGCTATAGCCCACCCGTTTTTGTGGCCTTTTTCCGCTGGACGAACTTGGCGCCCCAGCCTTCGGGCGGCTATTTTTGGGCGCGGCTGTGCCCGGGGCCTATTTTTGGCACACGGAGGCCGCTCGCAAAGTCTCACGCCATTCCGAGTCCGGCGGACGAAGTCGGCCAGCCCCACCCCCCAAGGCTATAGCCCACATGTTTTTGTGGCCTTTTTCCGCTGGACGAACTTGGCGCCCCGGCCTTCGGGCGGGTATTTTTGCGTGCGGCTGTGCCCGCGGCCTGTTTTTGGCACACGGAGTCCCCTCGCAAAGTCTCGCGCCATTCCGATTCCGGCGGACGAAGTAGGCCAGCCCCACCCCCCCAGGCTATAGCCCACCCGTTTTTGTGGCCTTTTTCCGCTGGACGAACTTGGCGCCCCGGCCTTCGGGCGGGTATTTTTGGGCGCGGCTGTGCCCTTGGCCTATTTTTGGCACACGGAGGCGCCTCACAAAGTCTCGCGCCATTCCGATTCCGGCGGACGAAGTTGGCCAGCCCCACCCCCCAAGGCTATAGCCCACCCGTTTTTGTGGCCTTTTTCCGCTGGACGAACTTGGTGCCCCGGCCTTCGGGCGGGTATTTTTGGGTGCGGCTGTGCCCGCGGCCTGTTTTTGGCACACGGATCCCCCTCGCAAAGTCTCGCGCCATTCCGATTCCGGCGGACGAAGTAGGCCAGCCCCACCCCCCCAGGCTATAGCCCACCCGTTTTTGTGGCCTTTTTCCGCTGGACGAACTTGGCGCCCCGGACTTCGGGCGGGTATTTTTGGGTGCGGCTGTGCCCGCGGCCTATTTTTGGCACACGGAGGCGCCTCACAAAGTCTCGCGCCATTCCGATTCCGGCGGACGAAGTTGGCCAGCCCCACCCCCCAAGGCTATAGCCCACCCGTTTTTGTGGCCTTTTTCCGCTGGACGAACTTGGTGCCCCGGCCTTCGGGCGGGTATTTTTGGGTGCGGCTGTGCCCGCGGCCTGTTTTTGGCACACGGATCCCCCTCGCAAAGTCTCGCGCCATTCCGATTCCGGCGGACGAAGTAGGCCAGCCCCACCCCCCAAGGCTGTAGGCCACCCGTTTTTGTGGCCTTTTTCCGCTGGACGAACTTGGCGGCCCGGCCTTCGGGCGGGTATTTTTGGGCGCGGCTGTGCCCGCGGCCTATTTTTGGCACACGGAGGCGCCTCACAAAGTCTCGCGCCATTCCGATTCCGGCGGACGAAGTTGGCCAGCCCCACCCCCCAAGGCTATAGCCCACCCGTTTTTGTGGCCTTTTTCCGCTGGACGAACTTGGTGCCCCGGCCTTCGGGCGGGTATTTTTGGGCGCGGATGTGCCCACGGCCTGTTTTTGGCACACGGAGGCGCCTCGCAAAGTCTCGGCCCATTCCGAGTCCGACGGACGAAGTTGGCCAGCCCCTCCACCCAAGGCTATAGCCCACCCGTTTTGTGGCCATTTTTCTGCTGGACGAACTTGGCGCCCCGTGTTCAGGCGGTTATTTTTGGGCGCGGCTGTGCCCCTGGCCTATTTTTGGCACGTGGAGGCCGCTTGCAAAGTCTTGCCCCATTCCGAGTCTGGCGGACGAAGTCGGCCAGCCCCTCCCCCCAAGGCTATATAGCCCACCCGTTTTTTGGCAATTTTTCCGCTGGACAAACTTGGCGCCCCGGCCTTCGGGCAGCTATTTTTGGACGCGGCTGTGCCCGTGGCCTATTTTTGGCACACGGAGGCCGTTCGCAAAGTCTCGTCCCATTCCGAGTCCGGCGGACGAAGTGGGCCAGCCCCTCCCCCCAAGGCTATAGCCCACCCGTTTTTTGGCCTTTTTTCCGCTGGACGAACTTGGTGCCCCAGCCCTTCGGGCAGTTATTTTTGGGCGCGGCTGTGCCCGCGGCCTATTTTTGGCACGCGGAGGCCGTTCGCAAAGTCTCGCCCCATTCCGAGTCCTGCGGACGAAGTTGGCCAACCCCTCCCCCCAAGGCTATAGCCCACCCGTTTTTTGGCCATTTTTCCGCTGGACGAACCTGGCGCCCCGGCCTTTGGGCGGTTATTTTTGGGCGCGGCTGTGCCCGCGGTGTATTTTTGGCACGCGGAGGTTGCTCGGAAAGTCTCGCCCCTATCCAAGTCCGGCGGACGAAGTCGGCCGGCCCCTCCCCCCAAGGCTATAACCCATCCGTTTTTTGTCCATTTTTCCGCTGGGGGGTTTGGGCGCGCCGACCTTCGGGGGGTTATTTTTGGGCGCGGCTGTGCCCGCTGCCTATTTTTGGCATGCGGAGGGCGCTCGCAAAGTCTCACCCCATTCCGAGTCTGGCGGACGAAGTGGGCCAGCCCCTCCCCCCAAGGCTATATAGCCCACCCGTTTTTTGGCCATTTTTCCGCTGGACAAACTTGGCGCCCCGGCCTTCGGGCAGCTATTTTTGGACGCGGCTGTGCCCGCGGCCTATTTTTGGCACACGGAGGCCGTTCGCAAAGTCTCGTCCCATTCCGAGTCCGGCGGACGAAGTGGGCCAGCCCCTCCCCCCAAGGCTATACCCCACCTGTTTTTTGGCCTTTTTTCCGCTGGACGAACTTGGTGCCCCGGCCCTTCGGGCAGTTATTTTTGGGCGCGGCTGTGCCCGCGGCCTATTTTTGGCACGCGGAGGCCGTTCGCAAAGTCTCGCCCCATTCCGAGTCCTGCGGACGAAGTTGGCCAACCCCTCCCCCCAAGGCTATAGCCCACCCGTTTTTTGGCCATTTTTCCGCTGGACGAACCTGGCGCCCCGGCCTTTGGGCGGTTATTTTTGGGCGCGGCTGTGCCCGCGGTGTATTTTTGGCACGCGGAGGTTGCTCGGAAAGTCTCGCCCCTATCCAAGTCCGGCGGACGAAGTCGGCCGGCCCCTCCCCCCAAGGCTATAACCCATCCGTTTTTTGTCCATTTTTCCACTGGGGGGTTTGGGCGCGCCGACCTTCGGGGGGTTATTTTTGGGCGCGGCTGTGCCCGCTGCCTATTTTTGGCATGCGGAGGGCGCTCGCAAAGTCTCACCCCGTTCCGAGTCTGGCGGACGAAGTGGGCCAGCCCCTCCCCCCAAGGCTATATAGCCCACCCGTTTTTTGGCCATTTTTCTGCTGGGGGGTTTGGACGCGCTGACCTTCGGGGGGTTATTTTTGGGCGCGGCTGTGCCCGCTGCCTATTTTTGGCATGCGGAGGGCGCTCGCAAAGTCTCACCCCATTCCGAGTCTGGCGGACGAAGTGGGCCAGCCCCTCCCCCCAAGGCTATATAGCCCACCCGTTTTTTGGCCATTTTTCCGCTGGACAAACTTGGCGCCCCGGCCTTCGGGCAGCTATTTTTGGACGCGGCTGTGCCCGCGGCCTATTTTTGGCACACGGAGGCCATTCGCAAAGTCTCGTCCCATTCTGAGTCCGGCGGACGAAGTGGGCCGGCCCCTCCCCCCAAGGCTATAGCCCACCCGTTTTTTGGCCTTTTTTCCGCTGGACGAACTTGGTGCCCCGGCCCTTCGGGCAGTTATTTTTGGGCGCGGCTGTGCCCGCGGCCTATTTTTGGCACGCGGAGGCCGTTCGCAAAGTCTCGCCCCATTCCGAGTCCTGCGGACGAAGTTGGCCAACCCCTCCCCCCAAGGCTATAGCCCACCCGTTTTTTGGCCATTTTTCCGCTGGACGAACCTGGCGCCCCGGCCTTTGGGCGGTTATTTTTGGGCGCGGCTGTGCCCGCGGTGTATTTTTGGCACGCGGAGGTTGCTCGGAAAGTCTCGCGCCTATCCAAGTCCGGCGGACGAAGTCGGCCGGCCCCTCCCCCCAAGGCTATAACCCATCCGTTTTTTGTCCATTTTTCCGCTGGGGGGTTTGGGCGCGCCGACCTTCGGGCGGTTATTTTTGGGCGCGGCTGTCCCTGCGGCGTATTTTTTACACGCGGAGACCGCTCGCAAAGTCTCGCCCCATTACGAGTCCGGCGGACGAAGTTGGCCAGCCCCTCCCCCCAAGGCTATAGCCCACCCGTTTTTTGGCCATTTTTCCGCTGGACGAACTTGGCGCCCCGGCCCTTCGGGCAGTTATTTTTGGGCGCGGCTGTGACCGTGGCCTATTTTTGGCACGCGGAGGCCGCTCGCAAAGTCTCGCCCCATTCCGAGTCCTGCGGACGAAGTGGGCCAGGCCCTCCCCCCAAGGCTATAGCCCACCCGTTTTTTGGCCATTTTTCCGCTGGACGAACCTGGCGCCCCGGCCCTTCGGGCAGTTATTTTTGGGCGCGGCTGTGCCCGTGGCCTATTTTTGGCACGCGGAGGCCGTTCGTAAAGTCTCGCCCCATTCCAAGTCCGGCGGACGAAGTGGGCCAGGCCCTCCCCCCAAGGCTTTAGCCCACCCGTTTTTTGGCCATTTTTCCGCCGGGGGGTTTGGGCGCGCCGACCTTTGGGCGGTTATTTTTGGGCGTGGCTGTGCCCGCGGCCTATTTTTCGCACGCGGAGGCCGCTCGCAAAGTCTGGCCCCATTCCGAGTCCGGCGAACGAAGTTGGCCAGCCCCTCCCCCCAAGGCTATGGCCCACCCGTTTATTGGCCATTTTTCCGTTGGGGGGTTTGGGCGCGCCGACCTTCGGGCGGTTATTTTTGGATGCGGCTGTGCCCGTGGCCTATTTTTTGCACGCGGAGGCCGCTCGCAAAGTCTCGCCCCATTCCGAGTCCGGCGGACGAAGTATGCCAGCCCCTCCTCCCAAGGGTATAGCCCACCCGTTTTTTGGCAATTTTTCCGCTGGACGAACTTGGCGCCCCGGCCTTCGGGCGGTGAATTTTGGACGCGGCTGTGCCCGCGGCCTATTTTTGGCACGCGGAGGCTGCTCGCAAAGTCTCGCCCCAATCCGAGTCCGGCGGACGAAGTGGGCCAGCCCCTCCCCCCAAGGCTATAGCCCACCCGTTTTTTGGCCATTTTTCCGCTGGATGAACTTGGCGTCCCGGCCTTCGGGCGGTTATTTTTGGGCACGGCTGAGCCCGCGGCCTATTTTTGACACGCGGAGGCCGCTCGCAAAGTCTCATCCCATTCCGAGTCCGGCGGACGAAGTTGCCCAGCCCCTCCCCCCAAAGGTATAGCCCACCCGTTTTTTTGCCATTTTTCCGCTGGACGAACTTGGCGCCCCGGCCTTCGGGCGGTTATTTTCGGGCGCGGCTGTGCCCGCGGCCTATTTTTGGCACGCGGAGGCCGTTCGCAAAGTCTTACCCCATTCCGAGTCCGGCGGACGAAGTTGGCCAGCCCCTCCCCCCAAGGCTATAGCCCACCCGTTTTTTGGCCATTTTTCTGCTGGACGAACTTGGCGCCCTGGCCTTCGGGCGGTTATTTTTGGGCGCGGCTGTGCCTGCGGCCTATTTTTGGCCCGCGGTGGACGCTCACAAAGTCTCGCCCCATTCCGAGTCCGGCGGACGAAGTGGGCCAGCCCCTCCCCCCAAGGCTATAGCCCACCCGTTTTTTGGCCATTTTTCCGCTGGACAAACCTTGCGCCCCGGCCTTCGGGCAGTTATTTTTCGGCGCGGCTTTGCCCGCGGCCTATTCTTGGCACGCGGAGGCCGCTCGCAAAGTCTAACCCGATTCCGAGTCCGGCGGACGAAGTGGGCCAGCCCCTCCCCCCAAGGCTATAGCCCACCCGTTTTTTGGCCATTTTTCCGCGGACCGAACTTGGCGCGCCGGCCGTCGGGCAGTTAGTTTTGGGTGCGGCTTTGCCCGCGGCCTATTCTTGGCACGCGGAGGCCGCTCGCAAAGTCTAACCCCATTTCGAGTCCGGCGGACGAAGTGGGCCAGCCCCTCCCCCCAAGGCTATAGCCCACCCGTTTTTTGGCCATTTTTCCGCGGGCCGAACTTGGCGCGCCGGCCGTCGGGCGGTTAGTTTTGGGTGCGGCTGTGCCCGCGGCCTATTTTTGGAACGCGGAGGCCGCTCGTAAAGTCTCGCCCCATTCCGAGTCCGGCGGACGAAGTTGGCCAGCTTCTCCCCCCAAGGCTATGGCCCACCCGTTTATTTGGTATTTTTCTGCTGGACGAACTTGGCGCCCCGGCCTTCGGGCAGTTATTTTTGGGCGCAGCTGTGCCCATGGCCTATTTTTGGCACGCGGAGGCCGCTCGCAAAGTCTCGCCCCATTCCGACTCCGGCGGACGAAGTGGGCCAGCCCCTCCCCCCAAGGCTATAGCCCACCCGTATTTTGGCCATTTTTCCGCTGGGGGGTTTGGGCGCGCCGACCTTCGGGCGGTTATTTTTGGGTACGGCTGTGCCCATGGCCTATTTTTGGCACGCGGAGGCCGCTCGCAAAGTCTCGCCCCATTCCGAGTCCGGCGGACGAAGTTGGCCAGCCCCTCCCCCCAAGGCTATAGCCCACCCGTTTTTTGGCCATTTTTCCGCTGGACGAACTTCGCGCCCCGGTCTTCAGGCGGTTATTTTTGGGCGCGGCTGTGCCCGTGGCCTATTTTTGGCTCGCGGAGGCTGCACGCAAAATCTCGCCCCATTCCGATCCCGGCGGGCGAAGTCGGCCAGGCCCTCCCCCTAAGGCTATAGCCCACCCGTTTTTTGGCCATTTTTCCGCTGGGGGGTTTGGGAGCGCCGACCTTCAAGCGGTTATTTTTGGGCGCGGCTGTACCCGTAGCCTATTTTTGGCACGCGAAGGCCGCTCGCAAAGTCTCGCCCCATTCCGAGTCCGGCGGACGAAGTTGGCCAGCCCCTTCCCCCAAGCCTATAGCCCACCCGTTTTTTGGCCATTTTTCCGCTGGACTAACTTTGCGCCCCGGCCTTCGGGCTGTTATTTTTGGGCGCAGCTGTGCCCGCGGCCTATTTTTAACACGCTGAGGCTGCTCGCAAACTCTCGCCCCATTCCGATTCCGGCGGACGAAGTGGGCCAGGCCCTCCCCCCAAGGCTATAGCCCACCCGTTTTTTGGCCATTTTTCCGCTGGGGGGTTTGGGCGCGCCGACCTTCGGGCGGTTATTTTTGAGCGCGGCTGTGCCCGCGGCCTATTTTTGGCACGTGGAGGCTGCTCGCAAAGTGTCGTCCCATTCCGAGTCCGGCGGACGAAGTTGGCCAGCCCCTCCCCCCAAGGCTATAGCCCACCCGTTTTTTGGCCATTTTTCCGCTGGACGAACTTGGCGCCCCGGCCTTCAGGCGGTTATTTTCGGGCGCGGCTGTGCCCGCGGCCTATTTTTCGCACGCGGAGGCCGCTCGCAAAGTCTTGTCCCATTCCGAGTCCGGCGGACGAAGTTGGCCAGCCCCTCCCCCCAAGGCTATAGCCCACCCGTTTTTTGGCCATTTTTCCGCTAGACAAACCTTGCGCCCCGGCCTTCGGGCGGTTATTTTTGGACGCGGCTTTGTCCGCGGCCTATTCTGGGCACGCGTAGGCCGCTCGCAAAGTCTAACCCCATTCCGAGTCCGGCGGACGAAGTTGGCCAGCCCCTCCCCCCAAGGCTATAGCCCACCCGTTTTTTGGCCATTTTTCCGCAGGCCGAACTTGGCGCGCCGGCCGTCGGGCGGTTAGTTTTGGGTGCGGCTTTGCCCGCGGCCTATTCTTGGCATTCGGAGGCCGCTCGCAAAGTCTCTCCCCATTCCGGGTCCGGCTGACGAAGTTGGCCAGCCACTCCCCCTAAGGCTATAGCCCACCTGTTTTTTGGCCATTTTTCCGCTGGACGAACTTGGCGGCCCGGCCTTCGGGCGGTTATTTTTCGGCGCGGCTGTGCCCCCGGACTTTTTTTGGCACGCGGAGGCCGCTCGCAAAGTCTTGCCCCATTCCGAGTCCGGCCGACGAAGTGGGCCAGCCCCTCCCGCCAAGGCTACAGCCCACCCGTTTTTTGGCCATTTTTCTGCTGGACGAACTTGGCGCCCCGGCCTTCGTGGGGTTATTTTTGGGCGGGGCTGTGCCCGCGGCCAATTTTTGGCACGCGGAGGCCGTTCGCAAAGGCTCGCCCCATTCCGAGTCCGGCGGACGAAGTTGGCCAGCCCCTCCCCCCGAGGCTATAGCCCACCCGTTTTTTGGCCATTTTTCCGCTGGGGGGTTTGGGCGCAACGACCTTCGGGGGGTTATTTTTGGGCGCGGCTGTGTCCGCGGCCTATTTTTGGCACGCGGAGGCCGCTCGCAAAGTCTCGCCCCATTCCGAGTCCGGCGGACGAAGTGGGCCAGCCCCTCCCCCCAAGGCTATAGCCCACCCGTTTTTTGGCCATTTTTCCGCTGGACGAAGTTGGCGCCCCGGCCTTCGGGCGGTTATTTTTGGGCGCGGCTATGCCCGCGGCCTATTTTTGGCACGCGGAGGCTGATCACAAAGTCTCCCCCATTCCGAGTCCGGCGGACGAAGTCGGCCAGCCCCTCCCCCCAAGGCTATAGCCCACCCATTTTTTGGCCATTTTTCCGCTGGACGAACTTGGCGCCCCGACCTTCGGGCGGTTATTTTTGGGCGCGGCTGTGCGCGCGGCCTATTTTTGGAATGCGGAGGCCGCTGGCAAAGTCTCGACCCATTCCGAGTCCGGCGGACGAAGTTGGCCAGCCCCTCCCCCCAAGGCTATAGCCCACCCGTTTTTTGGCCATTTTTCCGCTGGACAAACTTGGCGCCCCGGCCTTCGGGCGGTTATTTTTGGGCGCTGCTGTGCCCGCGGCCTATTTTTGGTACGCGGAGGCCGCTCGCAAAGTCTTGCCCAATTCCGAGTCCGGCGGACGAAGTTGGCCAGCGCCTCCCCCCAAGGCTATAGCCCACCCGTTTTTTGGCCATTTTTCCGCTGGGGGGTTTGGGCGCGCCGACCTTCGGGCAGTTATTTTTGGACGCGGCTGTGACTGTGGCCTATTTTTGGCACGCGGAGGCTGCTCGCAAAGTCTCGCCCCATTCCGAGTCCGGCGGACGAAGTTGGCCAGCCCCTCCCCCCAAGGCTATAGCCCACCCGTTTTTTGGCCATTTTTCCGCTGGATGAACTTGGCGCCCCGGCCTTCGGGCGGTTATTTTTGGGCACGGCTGAGCCCGCGGCCTATTTTTGACACGCGGAGGCCGCTCGCAAAGTCTCATCCCATTCCGAGTCCGGCGGACGAAGTTGCCCAGCCCCTCCCCCCATAGGTATAGCCCACCCGTTTTTTGGCCATTTTTCCGCTGGACGAACTTGGCGCCCCGGCCTTCGGGTGGTTATTGTTGGGCGCGGCTGTGCCCGTGGCCTTTTTTTGGCACGCGGAGGCCGCTCGCAAAGTGTCCCCCATTCCGAGTCCGGCGGACGAAGTTGGCCAGCCCCTCCCCCCAAGGCTATAGCCCATTCGTTTTTTGGCCATTTTTCCGCTGGACGAACTTGGCGCCCCGACCTTCGGGCGGTTTTTTTTGGGCGCGGCTGTGCGCGCGGCCTATTTTTGGAACGCGGAGGCCGCTGGCAAAGTCTCGACCCATTCCGAGTCCGGCGGACGAAGTTGGCCAGCCCCTCCCCCCAAGGCTATAGCCCACCCGTTTTTTGGCCATTTTTCCGCTGGATGAACTTGGCGCCCCGGCCTTCGGGCGGTTATTTTTGGGCACGGCTGAGCCCGCGGCATAGTTTTGACACGCGGAGGCCGCTCGCAAAGTCTCATCCCATTCCGAGTCCGGCGGACGAAGTTGCCCAGCCCCTCCCCCCATAGGTATAGCCCACCCGTTTTTTGGCCATTTTTCCGCTGGACGAACTTGGCGCCCCGGCCTTCGGGCGGTTATTGTTGGGCGCGGCTGTGCCCGCGGCCTTTTTTTGGCACGCGGAGGCCGCTCGCAAAGTGTCCCCCATTCCGAGTCCGGCGGACGAAGTTGGCCAGCCCCTCCCCCCAAGGCTACAGCCCACCCGTTTTTTGGCCATTTTTCCGCTGGACGAAGTTGGCGCCCCGCCCTTCAGGCGGTTATTTTTGGGCACGGCTGTGCGCGCGACCTATTTTTGGAACGCGGAGGCTGCTGGCAAAGTCTCGACCCATTCCGAGTCCGTCGGACGAAGTTGGCCAGCCCCTCCCCCCAAGGCTATAGCCCACCCGTTTTTTGGCCATTTTTCCGCTGGACGAACTTGGCGCCCCGGCCTTCGGGCGGTTATATTTGGGCGCGGCTGTACCCACGGCCTATTTTTGGCACGCGGAGGCCCCTCGCAAAGTCTCGCGCCATTCCGTGTCCAGCGGACGAAGTTGGCTAGCCCCACCCCCCAAGGCTATAGCCCACCCGTTTTTGTGGCCTTTTTCCGCTGGACGAACTTGGCGCCCCAACCTTCGGGCGGTTATTTTTGGGCGCGGCTGTGCCCGCGGCCTATTTTTTGTACACGGAGGCCCCTCGCAAAATCTCCCGCCATTCCGAGTCCGGGGGACGAATTGGGCCAGGCCCACCCCCCAAGGCTATACCCCACCCGTTTTTGTGGCCTTTTTCCGCTGGACGAACTTGGCGCCCCGGCCTTCGGGCGGTTATTTTTGGGCGTGGCTGTGCCCGCGGCCTATTTTTGGCACACGGAAGGGCCTCGCAAAGTCCTACGCCATTCCGAGTCCGGCGGACGATGTTGGCCAGCCCCACCCCCCAAGGCTATAGCCCACCCGTTTTTGTGCCATTTTTCCGCTGGACGAACTTGGCGCCCCTGCCTTCGGGCGGGTATTTTTGGGGACGGCTGTGCTTTCGGCCTATTTTTGTCACACGGAGGCGCCTCGTAAAGTCTCGCGCCATTCCGAGTCCGGCGGACGAAGTGGGCCAGCCCCACCCCCCAAGGCTATAGCCCACCCGTTTTTGTGGCCTTTTTCCGCTGGACGAACATGGCGCCCCGGCCTTCGGGCGGTTATATTTGGGCGCGGCTGTACCCACGGCCTATTTTTGGCACGCGGAGGCCCGTCGCAAAGTCTCGCGCCATTCCGTGTCCAGCGGACGAAGTTGACTAGCCCCACCCCCCAAGGCTATAGCCCACCCGTTTTTGTGGCCTTTTTCCGCTGGACGAACTTGGCGCTCCAACCTTCGGGTGGTTATTTTTGGGCGCGGCTGTGCCCGCGGCCTATTTTTTGTACACGGAGGCCCCTCGCAAAATCTCCCGCCATTCCGAGTCCGGCGGACGAATTGGGCCAGGCCCACCCCCCAAGGCTATAGCCCACCCGTTTTTGTGGCCTTTTTCCGCTGGACGAACTTGGCGCCCCGGCCTTCGGGCGGTTATTTTTGGGCGTGGCTGTGCCCGCGGCCTATTTTTGGCACACGGAAGGGCCTCGCAAAGTCCTGCGCCATTCCGAGTCCGGCGGACGATGTTGGCCAGCCCCACCCCCCAAGGCTATAGCCCACCCGTTTTTGTGCCATTTTTCCGCTGGACGAACTTGGCGCCCCTGCCTTCGGGCGGGTATTTTTGGGGACGGCTGTGCTTTCGGCCTATTTTTGTCACACGGAGGCGCCTCACAAAGTATCGCGCCATTCCGAGTCCGGCGGACGAAGTGGGCCAGCCCCACCCCTCAAGGCTATAGCCCACCCGTTTTTGTGGCCTTTTTCCGCTGGACGAACTTGGCACCCCGGCCTTCGGGCGGGATTTTTGGGTGCGGCTGTGTCCTCGGCCTATTTTTGGCACACGGAGACGCCTCGCAAAGTCTCGCGCCATTCCGACGCCGGCGGACGAAGTCGGCCAGCCCCACCCCCCGAGGCTATAGCCCACCCGTTTTTGTGGCCTTTTTCCGCTGGACGAACTTGGCGCCCCGGCCGTCGGGCAGTTATTTTTGGGCGAGGCTGTGCCCGTGGCCTAATTTTGGCAAAGGAAGGCCCTCGCAAAGTCGCGCGCCATTCCAAGTCCGGCGGACGAAGTTGGCCAGCCCCACCCCCCAAGGCTATAGCCCACCCGTTTTTGTGGCCTTTTTCCGCTGGACGTACTTGGCGCCCCAGCCTTAGGGCGGTTATTTTTGGGCGTGGCTGTGCCCGCGGCCTAATTTTGGTACACGGAGGCCCCTCGCAAAGTCTCGTGCCATTCCGAGTCCGGCGGACGAAGTGGGCCAGCCCCACTCCGCAAGGCTATAGCCCACCCATTTTTGTCGCCATTTTCCGCTGGACGAACCTGGCGCCCCGGCTTTCGGGCGGGTATTTTTGGGTACGGCTGTGCCCACGTCCTATTTTTGGCAGACGGAGGCCCCTCCCAAAGTCTCGCGCCATTCCGAGTCCGGCGGACGAAGTAGGCCAGCCCCACCCCCCAAGGCTATAGCCCACCCGTTTTTGTGGCCTTTTTCCGCTGGACGAACTTGGCGCCCCGGCCTTCGGGCTGTTATATTTGGGCGCGGCTGTACCCGCGGCCTATTTTTGGCAAACGGAGGCCCCTCGCAAAGTCTCGCGCCATTCCGAGTCCGGCGGACAATGTTGGCCAGCCCCACCCCCCAAGGCTATAGCCCACCCGTTTTTGTGCCTTTTTTCCGCTGGACGAACTTGGGGTCCCGGCCTTCGGGCGGTTATTTTTGGGCGCGGCTGTGCCCTTGGCCTATTTTTGGCACACGGAGACACTCTCAAAGCCGCGCGCCATTCCAAGTCCGGCGGACGAAGTCGGCCAGCCCCACCCCCCAAGGCTATAGCCCACCCGTTTTTTGGCCGATTTTCCGTTGGCGGGTTTGGGCATAACGACCTTTGGGGGGTTATTTTTGGCCGCGGCTGTGCCCGCCGCCTATTTTTTGCACGCGGACGCCGCTCGAAAAGTCTGGCCCAATTCCGAGTCCGGCGGACGAAGTTGGCCAGCCCCTCCCCCCAAGGCTATAGCCCACCCGTTTTTTGGCCATTTTTCCGCTGGGGGGTTTGGGCGCGCCGACCTTCGGGCGGTTATTTTTGGGCGCGGCTGTGCCCGTGGCCTATTTTTGGAATACGGAGGCCGGTCGCTAAGTCTCGTCCCATTCCGAGTCCAGCTGACGAAGTTGGCTAGCCCCTCCCCCCAAGGCTATAGCCCACCCGTTTTTTGGCCATTTTTCCGCTGGACGAACTTGGCGCCCCGGCCTTCGGGCGGTTATTTTTGGGCGCGGCTGTGCCCGTAGCCTATTTTTGGCACATGGAGGCTCCTCGCAAAGTCTCGCCCCATTCCGAGTCCGGCGGACGAACTTGGCCAGCCCCACCCCCCAAGGCTATCGCCCACCCGTTTTTGTGGCCTTTTTCCGCTGGACGAACTTGGCGCCCCGCCATTCGGGCGGGTATTTTTGGCCGCGGCTGTGCCCGCGGCCTATTTTTGGCACAGGGAGGCGCCTCGCAAAGTCTCGCGCAATTCCGAGTCCGGCGGACGAAGTTGGGCAGCCCCACCCCCCAAGGCTATAGCCCACCCGTTTTTGTCGCCTTTTACCGCTGGACGAACTTGGCGCCCCGGCCTTCGGGCGGGTATTTTTGGCCGCGGCTGAGCCGGCGGCCTATTTTTGGCACACGGAGGTGCCTCGCAAAGTCTCGCGCCATTCCGAGTCCGGCGGACGAAGTTGGCCAGCCCCACCCCCCAAGGCAATGGCCCACCCGTTTTTGCGGCCTTTTACCGTTGGACGAACTTGGCGCCCCGGCCTTCGGGCGGGTATTTTTGGCCGCGGCTGAGCCGGCGGCCTATTTTTGGCACACGGATGCGCCTCACAATGTCTCGCGCCATTCCGAGTCCGGCGGACGAAGTTGGGCAGCCCCACCCCCCAAGGCTATAGCCCACCCGTTTTTGTTGCCTTTTTCCATTGGATGAACTTGGCGCCCCGGCCTTCGGGCGGGTATTCTTGAGCGTGGCTGTGCCCGCGGCCTATTTTTGGCACATGGAGGCGCCTCGCAAACTCTCGTGCCATTCCGTGTCCGGCGGACGAAGTTGGCCATCCCCACCGCCCAAGGCTATAGCCCACCCGTTTTTGTGGCCTTTTTCCGCTGGACGAACTTGGCGCCCCGGCCTTCGGGTGGGTATTTTTGGGCGCGGCTGTGCCCGCGGCCTATTTTTGGCACATGAATGTGCCTCGCAAAGTCTCGCGTCATTCCCAGTCCGGCGGACGAAGTGGGCCGGCCCCACCCCCCAAGGCTATAGCCCACCCGTTTTTGTGGCCTTTTTCCGCTGGGCGAACTTGGCGCCCTGGCCTTCGGGCGGGTATTTTTGGACGCGGCTGTGCCCGCGGCCTATTTTTGGCACACGGAGGTGCCTCGCAAAGTCTCGCGCCTTTCCGAGTCCGGCGGACGAAGTTGGCCAGCCCCACCCCCCAAGGCTATAGCCCACCCGTTTTTGTGGCCTTTTTCCGCTGGGCGAACTTGGCGCCCTGGCCTTCGGGCGGGTATTTTTGGACGCGGCTGTGCCCGCGGCCTTTATTTGGCACATGGAAGCACCTCGCAAAGTCTCGCGCCATTCCGAGTCCGGCGGGCGAAGTTGGCCAGCCCCACCCCTCAAGGCTATGGCCCACCCGTTTTTGTGGCCTTTTACCGCTGGACGAACTTGGCGCCCGGGCCTTCGGGCGGGTATTTTTGGCCGCGGCTGAGCCGGCAGCCTATTTTTGGCACACGGAGGTGCCTCGCAAAGTATCGCGCCATTCCGAGTCCGGCGGACGAAGTTGGCCAGCCCCACCCCCCAAGGCTATAGCCCACCCGTTTTTGTGGCCTTTTACCGCTGGACGAACTTGGCGCCCCGGCATTCGGTCGGGTATTTTCAGCCGCGGCTGTGTCCGCGGCCTAGTTTTGGCACACGGAGGCGCCTCGCAAAGTCTCGCGCCATTCCAAGTCCGGCGGACGAAGTTGGGCAGCCCCACCCCCCAAGGCTATAGCCCACCCGTTTTTGTTGCCTTTTTCCGCTGGTCGAACTTGGCGCCCCGGCCTTCGGGCGGGTAATTTTGGGCACGGCTGTGCCCATGGCCTATTTTTGGCACACGGAGGCGACTCGCAAAGTCTCGCGCCATTCCGACTCCGGCGGACGAAGGTGGCCAGCCCCACCCCCCAAGGCTATAGCCCACCCGTTTTTGTGGCCTTTTTCCATTGGACGAACTTGGCGCCCCGGCCTTCGGACGGGTTTTTTTGGGCGCGGTTGTGGCCACGGCCTATTTTTTGCACACGGAGGTGCCTCGCAAAGTCTCGCGTCATTCCGAGTCCGGCGGACGAAGTTGGCCAGCCCCACCCCCCAAGGCTATAGCCCACCCGTTTTTGTGGCCTTTTTCCGCTGGACGAACTTGGCGTCCCGGCCTTCGGGCGGGTATTTTTGAGCGCGGCTATGCCGGCGGCCTATTTTTGGCACACGGAGGCGCCTCGCAAAGTCTCGCGCCATTCCGAGTCCGGCGGACGAAGTAGGCCAGCCCCACCCCCCAAGGCTATGGCCCACCCGTTTTTGTGGCCTTTTACCGCTGGACGAACATGGCGCCCCGGCCTTCGGGCGGGTATTTTTGGGCACTGCTGTGCCCACGGCCTATTTTTCGCACACGGAGGCGCCTCTCAAAGTCTCGCGCCATTCCGAGTCTAGCGGACGAAGTTGGCCAGCCCCACCCCCCAAGGCTATAGCCCACCCGTTTTTGTTGCCTTTTTCCGCTGGACGAACTTGGCGCCCCGGCCTTCGGGCGGGTATTTTTTAGCGCGGCTGTGCCCGCGGCCTATTTTTAAAAAACGGAGGCGCCTCGCAAATTCTCGGGCCATTCCGAGTCCGGCGGACGAAGTTGGCCAGCCCCACCCCCCAAGGCTATAGCCCACCCGTTTTTGTGGCCTTTTTCCGCTAGACGAACTTGGCGCCCCGGCCTTCGGGCGGGTATTTTTGGGTACGGCGGTGCCCGCGGCCCATTTTTAGCACACGGAGGCGCCTCGCAAATTCTAGCGCCATCCTGAGCCCGGCGGACGAAGTTGGCCAGCCCCACCCCCCAAGGCTATAGCCGACCCATTTTTATGGCCTTTTTCCGCTGGACGAACTTGACGCCCCGGCCTTCGGGCGGGTATTTTTGGGCGCGGCTGTGCCCGCGGCCTATTTTTGGCACACGGAGGCACCTCGTAAAGTCTCGCGCCATTCCGAGTCCGGCGGACGAAGTTGGCCAGCCCCACCCCCCAAGGCTATAGCCCACCCATTTTTGCGGCCTTTTTCCGCTGGACGAACTTGGTGCCCCGGTCTTCGGGCGGGTATTTTTTGGCGGGGCTGTGCCCGCGGCCTATTTTTGGCACACGGAGGCACCTCGCAAATGCTCGGGCCATTCCGAGTCCGGCGGACAAAGTTGGCCAGCCCCACCCCCCAAGGCTATAGCCCACCCGTTTTTGTGGCCTTTTTCCGCTGGACGAACATGGCGCCCCGGCCTTCGGGCGGGTATTTTTTAGCGCGGCTGTACACGCGGCCTATTTTTGGCACACGGAGGTGCCTCGTAAAGTCTCGCGCCAATTCGAGTCCGGCGGACGAAGTTGGCCAGCCCCACCCCCCAAGGCTATAGCCCACCCGTTTTTGTGGCCTTTTTCCGCTGGACGAACTTGGCGCCCCGGGCTTCGGGCGGGTATTTTTTGGCGGGGCTGTGCCCACGGCCTATTTTTGGCACACGGAGGCACCTCGCAAATGCTCGGCCCATTCCGAGTCCGGCGGACAAAGTTGGCCAACCCCACCCCCCAAGGCTATAGCCCACCCGTTTTTGTGGCCTTTTTCCGTTGGACGAACTTGGCGCCCCGGCCTTCGGGCTGGTATTTTTTGGCACGGCTGTGCCCGCGGCCTTTTTTTGGTACACGGAGGCGACTCGCAAAGTCTCGCGCCATTCCGAGTCCGGCGGACGAAGTTGGCCAGCCCCACCCCCCAAGGCTATAGCCCAACCGTTTTTGCGGCCTAATTCCGCTGGACGAACTTGGTGCCCCGGCCTTCAGGCGGGTATTTTTGGGCGCGGCTGTGCCCGCGGCCTATTTTTGGTACACGGAGGCACCTCGCAAAGTCTCGCACCATTCCGAGTCCGGCGGACGAAGTCGGCCAGCCCCACCCCCCAAGGCTATAGCCCACCCGTTTTTGTGCCCTTTTTCCGCTGGACGAACTTGGCGCCCCGGCATTCGGGCGGGTATTTTTTAGCGCAGCTGTGCACGCGGCCTATTTTTGGCACACGGAGGCGCCTCGCAAAGTCTCGCGCCAATTCGAGTCCGGCGTACAAAGTTGGCCAGCCCCACCCCCCAAGGCTATAGCCCACCGGTTTTTGTACCCTTTTTCCGCTGGACGAACTTGGTGCCCCGGCCTTCGGGCGTGTATTTTTTGGCGCGGCTGTGCCCGCGGCTTATTTTTGGTACATGGAGGTGACTCGCAAAGTCTCGCACCATTCCGAGTCCGGCGGACGAAGTTGGCCAGCCCTACCCCCCAAGGCTATAGCCCACCCGTTTTTGCGGCCTATTTCCGCTGGACGAACTTGGCACCGCGGCCTTCCGGCGGGTATTTTTTTGCGCGGCTGTGCCCACGGCCTATTTTTGGCACACGGAGGCACCTCGTAAATTCTCGGGCCATGCCGAGTCCGGCGGACGAAGTTGGCCAGCCCCACCCCCCAAGGCTATAGCCCACCCGTTTTTGTGGCCTTTTTCCGCTGGACGAACTTGGCGCCCCGGCCTTCGGGCGGGTATTTTTTGGCGTGGCTGTGCCCGCTGCCTATTTTTAGCACACGGAGGTGCCTCGCAAAGTCTCGCGCCAATTCGAGTCCGGCGGATGAAGTTGGCCAGCCCCACCCCCCAAGGCTATAGACCACCCGTTTTTGTGGACTTTTTCCGCTGGACGAACTTGGCGCCCCGGCCTTCGGGCCGGTATTTTTGGGCGCGGCTGCGCCCGCGGCCTATTTTTGGCACACGGAGGCACCTCGCAAAGTCTCGTGCAATTCCGAGTCCGGCGGTAGAAGTTGGCCAGCCCCACCCCCCAAGGCCATAGCCCACCCGTTTTTGTGGCCTTTTTCCATTGGACGAACTTTGCGCCCCGGCCTTCGGGCGGGTATTTTTGGGCGCGGTTGTGCCCGCGGCCTATTTTTGGCACACGGAGGTGCCTCGCAAAGTCTCGCGCCATTCCGAGTCCGGCGGACGAAGTCGGCCAGCCCCACCCCCCAAGGCTATGGCCCACCCGTTTTTGTGGCCTTTTACCGCTGGACGAACATGGCGCCCCGGCCTTCGGGCGGGTATTTTCGGCCGCGGCTGTGCCCGCGGCCTATTTTTGGCACACGGAGGGGCCTCGCAAAGTCTCGCGCCATTCCGAGTCCGGCGGACGAAGTTGGCCAGCCCCACCCCCCAAGGCTATAGCCCACCCATTTTTGTGGCCTTTTTCCGCTGGACGAACTTGGCGCCCCGGCCTTCGGGCGGGTATTTTTGAGCGCGGCTGTGCCGGCAGCTTATTTTTGGCACACGGAGGTGCCTCGCAAAGTCTCGCGCCATTCCGAGTCCGGCGGACGAAGTCGGCCAGCCCCACCCCCCAAGGCTATGGCCCACCCGTTTTTGTGGCCTTTTTCCGCTGGACGAACTTGGCGCCCCGGCCTTCGGGCGGGTATTTTCGGCCGCGGCTGTGCCCGCGGCCTATTTTTGGCACACGGAGGCGCCTCGCAAAGTCTCGCTCCATTCCGAGTCCGGTGGACGAAGTTGGGCAGCCCCACTCGCCAAGGCTATAGCCCACCCGTTTTTGTTGCCTTTTTCCGCTGGACGAACTTGGCGCCCCGGCATTCGGGCGGGTATTTTTGGGCACGGCTGTGCCCACAGCATATTTTTGGCACACGGAGGTGCCTCTCAAAGTGTCGCGCCATTCCGAGTCTAGCGGACGAAGTTGGCCTGCCCCACCCCCCAAGGCTATAGCCCACCCGTTTTTGTGGCCTTTTTCCGCGGGACGAACTTGGCGCCCCGGCCTTCGGGCGGGTATTTTTTAGCGCGGCTGTGCACGCGGCCTATTTTTGGCACATGGAGGCGCCTCGCAAAGTCTCGCGCCAATTCGAGTCCGGCGTACAAAGTTGGCCAGCCCCACCCCCCAAGGCTATAGCCCACCGGTTTTTGTGGCCTTTTTCCGCTGGACGAACTTGGTGCCCCGGCCTTCGGGCGTGTATTTTTTGGCGCGGCTGTGCCCGCGGCTTATTTTTGGTACATGGAGGTGACTCGCAAAGTCTCGCACCATTCCGAGTCCGGCGGACGAAGTTGGCCAGCCCCACCCCCCAAGGCTATAGCCCACCCGTTTTTGCGGCCTATTTCCGCTGGACGAACTTGGCGCCGCGGCCTTCTGGCGGGTATTTTTGGGCGCGGCTGTGTCCGCGGCCTATTTTTGGTACACGGAGGTGCCTCGCAAAGTCTCGTACCATTCCGAGTCCGGCGGACGAAATCGGCCAGCCCCACCCCCCAAGGCTATAGCCCACCCGTTTTTGTGGCCTTTTTCCGCTGGACGAACTTGGGCCCGGCCTTCGGGCGGGTATTTTTTGGCGCGGCTGTGCCCACGGCCTATTTTTGGCACACGGAGGCACCTCGTAAATTCTCGGGCCATTTCGAGTCCGGTGGACGAAGTTGGCCAGCCCCACCCCCCAACGCTATAGCCCACCAGTTTTTGTGGCCTTTTTCCGCTGGACGAACTTGGCGCCCCAGCCTTCGGGCGGGTATTTTTTGGCGTGGCTGTGCCCGCCACCTATTTTTAGCACACGGAGGTGCCTCGCAAAGTCTCGCGCCAATTCGAGTCCGGCGGACGAAGTTGGCCAGCCCCACCCCCCAAGGCTATAGACCACCCGTTTTTGTGGACTTTTTCCGCTGGACGAACTTGGCGGCCCGGCCTTCGGGCGGTTATTTTTGGGCGCGGCTATGCCTGCGGCCTATTTTTGGCACACGGAGGCACCTCGCAAAGTTGTACGCCATTCCGAGTCCGGCGGACGAAGTCGGCCAGCCCCACCCCCCAAGGCTATAGCCCACCCGTTTTTGTGACCTTTTTCCGCTGGACGAACTTGGCGCCCCGGCCTTCGGGCGGTTATTTTTGGGCGCGACTGTGCCGCGGTCTCTATTTTTGGCACACGGAGGCGCCTCGCAAAGTCTCGCGCCATTGAGTCCGGCGGACGAAGTTGGCCAGCCCCACCCCCCAAGGCTATAGCCCACCCGTTTTTGTGGCCTCTTTCCGCTGGACGAACTTGGCGCCCCGGCCTTCGGGCGGGTATTTTTGGGCGCGACTGTGCCCGCGGTCTATTTTTGGCACACGGAGGCACCTCGCAAAGTCTCGCGCCATTCCGAGTCCGGCGGACGAAGTTGGCCAGCCCCACCCCCCAAGGCTATAGCCCACCCGTTTTTGTGGCCTCTTTCCTCTGGACGAACTTGGCGCCCCGGCCTTCTGGCGGGTATTTTTGGGCGCGGCTGTGTCCGCGGCCTATTTTTGGCACACGGAGGCGCCTCGCAAAGTCTCGCGCCATTCCGAGTCCGGCGGACGAAGTCGGCCCGCCCCACCCCCCAAGGCTATAGCCCACCCGTGTTTGTGGCCTCTTTCCGCTGGACGAACTTGGCGCCCCGGCCTTCTGGCGGGTATTTTTGGGCGCGGCTGTGTCCGCGGCCTATTTTTGGCACACGGAGGCACCTCGTAAATTCTCGGGCCATTTCGAGTCCGGTGGACGAAGTTGGCCAGCCCCACCCCCCAACGCTATAGCCCACCAGTTTTTGTGGCCTTTTTCCGCTGGACGAACTTGGCGCCCCAGCCTTCGGGCGGGTATTTTTTGGCGTGGCTGTGCCCGCCACCTATTTTTAGCACACGGAGGTGCCTCGCAAAGTCTCGCGCCAATTCGAGTCCGGCGGACGAAGTTGGCCAGCCCCACCCCCCAAGGCTATAGACCACCCGTTTTTGTGGACTTTTTCCGCTGGACGAACTTGGCGGCCCGGCCTTCGGGCGGTTATTTTTGGGCGCGGCTATGCCTGCGGCCTATTTTTGGCACACGGAGGCACCTCGCAAAGTTGTACGCCATTCCGAGTCCGGCGGACGAAGTCGGCCAGCCCCACCCCCCAAGGCTATAGCCCACCCGTTTTTGTGACCTTTTTCCGCTGGACGAACTTGGCGCCCCGGCCTTCGGGCGGTTATTTTTGGGCGCGACTGTGCCCGCGGTCTATTTTTGGCACACGGAGGCGCCTCGCAAAGTCTCGCGCCATTCCGAGTCCGGCGGACGAAGTTGGCCAGCCCCACCCCCCAAGGCTATAGCCCACCCGTTTTTGTGGCCTCTTTCCGCTGGACGAACTTGGCGCCCCGGCCTTCGGGCGGGTATTTTTGGGCGCGACTGTGCCCGCGGTCTATTTTTGGCACACGGAGGTGCATCGCAAGGTCTCGCGCCATTCCGAGTCCGGCGGCCGACGTTGGCCAGCCCCCCCCCCCAGGCTATAGCCCACCCGCTTTTGTGGCCTCTTTCCTCTGGACGAACTTGGCGCCCCGGCCTTCTGGCGGGTATTTTTGGGCGCGGCTGTGTCCGCGGCCTATTTTTGGCACACGGAGGCGCCTCGCAAAGTCTCGCGCCATTCCGAGTCCGGCGGACGAAGTCGGCCCGCCCCACCCCCCAAGGCTATAGCCCACCCGTGTTTGTGGCCTCTTTCCGCTGGACGAACTTGGCGCCCCGGCCTTCTGGCGGGTATTTTTGGGCGCGGCTGTGTCCGCGGCCTATTTTTGGCACACGGAGGCACCTCGCAAAGTCTCGCGCCATTCCGTGTCCGGCGGACGAAGTTGGCCAGCCCCTCCCCACAAGGCTATAGCCCACCCTGTTTTGTCCATTTTTCCGCTGGACGAACTTGGCGCCCCGGCCTTCGGACGGTTATTTTTGGGCGCGGCTGTGCCCGAGGCCTATTTTTGGCACGCGGAGGCCGCTCGCAAAGTCTCGCCCCATTCCATGTCCGGCGGACGAAGTTGGCCAGCCCCTCCCCCCAAGGCTACAGCCCACCCGTTTTTTGGCCATTTTTCCGCTGGACGAACTTGGCGCCCCGGCCTTCGGGCAGTTATTTTTGGGCGCGGCTGTGCCCACGGTCTATTTTTGGCACGCGGAGCGCGCTCGCAAAGTGTCGCCCCATTCCGAGTCCGGCGGACGAAGTTGGCCAGCCCCTCGCCCCAAGGCTATAGCCCACCCGTTTTTTGGCCATTTTTCCACTGGACGAACTTGGTGCCCCGGCCTTCGGGCTGTTATTGTTGGGCGCGGCTGTGCCCGCGGTCTATCTTTGGCACGCGGGAGCCCCTCGTAAAGTCTCGCCCCATTCCGAGTCCGGCGGACGAAGTTGGCCAGCCCCTCCCCCCAGGGCTATAGCCTACCCGTTTTTTGTCCATTTTTCCGCTGGACGAACTTGGCGCCCCGGCCTTCGGGCGGTTATTTTTGGGCGCGGCTGTGCCCGAGGCCTATTTTTGGCACGCGGAGGCCGCTCGCAAAGTCCCGCCCCATTCCGAGTCCGGCGGACGAAGTCGGCCAGAACCTCCCCCCAAGGCTATAGCCCACCCGTTTTTTGGCCATTTTTCCGCTGGACGAACTTGGCGCCCCGGCCTTCGGGGGGTTATTTTTGGGCGCGGCTGAGCCCACGGCCTAGTTTTGGCACGCGGAGGCCACTCGCAAAGTCTCGCCGCATTCCGAGTCGGGCGGACGAAGTGGGCCAGCTCCTCCCCCCAAGGCTATAGCCCACTCATTTTTTGGCCATTATTCCGCTGGGGGTTTGGGCGCGCCGACCTTCGGGGGGTTATTTTTGGCCGCGGCTGTGCCCGCGGCCTATTTTTGGCACACGGAGGCCGCTCGTAAAGTCTCGCCCCATTCCGAGTCCGGCGGACGAAGTTGGCCAGCCCCTCCCCCCAAGGCTATAGCCCACCCTGTTTTGTCCATTTTTCCGCTGGACGAATTTGGCACCCCGGCCTTTGGACGGTTATTTTTGGGCTCGGCTGTGCCCGCGGTCTATTTTTGGCACGCGGAGGCCGCTCGCAAAGGCTAGCCCCATTCTGAGTCCGGCGGGCGAAGTTGGCCAGCCCCTCCCCCCAGGGCTATAGCCCACCCGTTTTTTGGACATTTTCCGCTGGACGAACTTGGCGCCCCGGCCTTCGGGGGATTATTTTTGGGCACGGCTGTGCCCGCGGCCTATTTTTGGCACGCGGAGGCCGCTTGCAAAGTTTCGCCCCATTCCGAGTCCGGCGGACGAAGATGGCCAGCCCCTCCCCCCAAGGCTATAGCCCACCCGTTTTTTGGCCATTTTTCCGCTGGGGGGTTTGGGCGCGCCGACCTTCGGGGGGTTATTTTTGGTCGCGGCTGTGCCCGCGGCCTATTTTTGGCACGCGGAGGCCGCTCACAAAGTCTCGCCCCATTCCGAGTCCGGCGGACGAAGTCGGCCAGCCCCTCCCCCCAAGGCTATAGCCCACCCGTTTTTTGTCCATTTTTCCGCTGGACGAACTTGGCGCCCCGGCCTTCGGGCAGTTATTTTTGGACGCGGCTGTGCCCGCGGCCTATTTTTGGCACGCGGAGGCCGCTCGCAAACTCTCGCCCCATTCCGAGTCCGGCGAACGAAGTAGGCAAGCCCTCCCCCAAGGCTATAGCTCACCCGTTTTTGGCCATTTTTCCGCTTGGGGTTTGGGCGCGCCGACCTTCGGGGTTATTTTTGGTGCGGCTGTGCCCGCGACCTATTTTGGCACGCGGAGGCTGCTCGCAAAGTCACGCCCCATTCCGAGTCCGGCGGACGAAGTTGGCCAGCCCCTCCCCCCAAGGCTACAGCCCACCCATTTTTTGGCCATTTTTCCGCTGGGGGGTTTGGGCGCGCCGACCTTCGGGGGTTTATTTTTGGGCGCTAAGCCCACAGGCCTATTTTTGCAAGCGGAGGCCGCTCGTAAGTCTCGCCCCATTCCAAGTCCGGCGGACGAAGTTGGCCAGCCCTCCCCCAAGGCTATAGCCCACCTGTTTTTGGCCATTTTTCCGCAGGGGGTTTGGGCGCGCCGACCTTCGGGGGGTTATTTTTGGTCGCGGCTGTGCCCGCGGCCTATTTTTGGCACGCGGAGGCCGCTCGCAAAGTCTCGCCCCATTCCGAGTCCGGCGGACGAAGTCGGCCAGCCCCTCCCCCCAAGGCTATAGCCCACCCGTTTTTGTGGCCTCTTTCCGCTGGACGAACTTGGCGCCCCGGCCTTCGGGCGGGTATTTTTGGGCGCGGCTGTGACCGCGGCCTATTTTTGGCACACGGAGGCACCTCGCAAAGTCTCGCGCCATTCCGAGTCCGGCGGACGAAGTTGGCCAGCCCCACCCCCCAAGGCTATAGCCCACCCGTTTTTGTGGCCTCTTTCCGCTGGACGAACTTGGCGCCCCGGCCTTCTGGCGGGTATTTTTGGGAGCGGCTGTGTCCGCGGCCTATTTTTGGCACACGGAGGCGCCTCGCAAAGTCTCGCGCCATTCCGAGGCCGGCGGACGAAGTTGGCCAGCCCCACCCCCCAAGGCTATAGCCCACCCGTTTTTGTGGCCTCTTTCCGCTGGACGAACTTGGCGCCCCGGCCTTCTGGCGGGTATTTTTGGACGCGGCTGTGTCCGCGGCCTATTTTTGGCACACGGAGGCGCCTCGCAAAGTCTCGCGCCATTCCGAGTCCGGCGGACGAAGTTGGCCAGCCCCACCCCCCAAGGCTATAGCCCACCCGTGGTTGTGGCCTCTTTCCGCTGGACGAACTTGGCGCCCCGGCCTTCGGGCGGGTATTTTTGGGCGCGGCTATGACCGCGGCCTATTTTTGGCACACGGAGGCGCCTCGCAAAGTCTCGCTCTATTCCGAGTCCGGCGGACGAAGTTGGCCAGCCCCACCCCCCAAGGCTATAGCCCACCCGTTTTTGTGGCCTCTTTCCGCTGGACGAACTTGGCGCCCCGGCCTTCTGGCGGGTATTTTTGGGAGCGGCTGTGTCCGCGGCCTATTTTTGGCACACGGAGGCGCCTCGCAAAGTCTCGCTCTATTCCGAGTCCGGCGGACGAAGTTGGCCAGCCCCACCCCCCAAGGCTATAGCCCACCCGTTTTTGTGGCCTCTTTCCGCTGGACGAACTTGGCGCCCCGGCCTTCTGGCGGGTATTTTTGGGAGCGGCTGTGTCCGCGGCCTATTTTTGGCACACAGAGGCGCCTCGCAAAGTCTCGCGCCATTCCGAGTCCGGCGGACGAAGTGGGCCAGCCCCACCCCCCAAGGCTATAGCCCACCCGTTTTTGTGGCCTCTTTCCGCTGGACGAACTTGGCGCCCCGGCCTTCGGGCGGTTATTTTTGGACGCGACTGTGCCCGCGGCATATTTTTGGCACACGGAGGTGCCTCGCAAAGTCTCGCGCCATTCCGAGTCCGGCGGACGAAGTTGGCCAGCCCCACCCCCCAAGGCTATAGCCCACCCGTTTTTGTGGCCTCTTTCCGCTGGACGAACTTGGCGCCCTGGCCTTCTGGCGGGTATTTTTGGGCGCGGCTGTGTCCGCGGCCTATTTTTTGCACACGGAGGCGCCTCGCAAAGTCTCGCGCCATTCCGAGTCCGGCGGACGAAGTCGGCCCGCCCCACCCCCCAAGGCTATAGCCCACCCGTTTTTGTGGCCTCTTTCCGCTCGACGAACTTGGCGCCCCGGCCTTCTGGCGGGTATTTTTGGGAGCGGCTGTGTCCGCGGCCTATTTTTGGCACACGGAGGCGCCTCGCAAAGTCTCGCGCCATTCCGAGTCCGGCGGACGAAGTTGGCCAGCCCCACCCCGCAAGGCTATAGCCCACCCGTTTTTGTGGCCTCTTTCCGCTGGACGAACTTGGCGCCCCGGCCTTCGGGCGGGTATTTTTGGACGCGGCTGTGTCCGCGGCCTATTTTTGGCACACGGAGGCGCCTCGCAAAGTCTCGCGCCATTCGGAGTCCGGCGGAAGTTGTTGGCCAGCCCCACCCCGCAAGGCTATAGCCCACCCGTGTTTGTGGCCTCTTTCCGCTGGACGAACTTGGCGCCCCGGCCTTCGAGCGGGTATTTTTGGGCGCGGCTGTGACTGCGGCCTATTTTTGGCACACGGAGGCGCCTCGCAAAGTCTCGCTCCATTCCGAGTCCGGCGGACGAAGTTGGCCAGCCGCACCCCCCAAGGCTATAGCCCACCCGTGTTTGTGGCCTCTTTCTGCTGGACGAACTTGGCGCCCCGGCCTTCGGGCGGGTATTTTTGGGCGCGGCTGTGACCGCGGCCTATTTTTGGCACACGGAGGCTGCTCGCTAAGTCTCGCGCCATTCCGAGTCCGGCGGACGAAGTTGGCCAGCCCCACCCCCCAAGGCTATAGCCCACCCGTTTTTGTGGCCTCTTTCCGCTGGACGAACTTGGCGCCCCGGCCTTCTGGCGGGTATTTTTGGGAGCGGCTGTGTCCGCGGCCTATTTTTGGCACACGGAGGCGCCTCGCAAAGTCTCGCGCCATTCCGAGTCCGGCGGACGAAGTTGGCCAGCCCCACCCCCCAAGGCTATAGCCCACCCGTTTTTGTGGCCTCTTTCCGCTGGACGAACTTGGCGCCCCGGCCTTCGGGCGGGTATTTTTGGGCGCGACTGTGCCCGCGGTCTATTTTTGGCACACGGAGGCACCTCGCAAAGTCTCGCGCCATTCCGAGTCCGGCGGACGAAGTTGGCCAGCCCCACCCCCCAAGGCTATAGCCCACCCGTTTTTGTGGCCTCTTTCCGCTGGACGAACTTGGCGCCCCGGCCTTCGGGCAGGTATTTTTGGGCGCGGCTGTGCCCGCGGCCTATTTTTGGCACACGGAGGCTGCTCGCTAAGTCTCGCGCCATTCCGAGTCCGGCGGACGAAGTTGGCCAGCCCCTCCCCCCAAGGCTATAGCTCACCCGTTTTTTGGCCATTTTTCCGCCGGGGGGTTTGGGCGCGCCGACCTTCGGGGGGTTATTTTTGGGTGCGGCTGTGCCCGCGACCTATTTTTGGCACGCGGAGGCTGCTCGCAAAGTCACGCCCCATTCCGAGTCCGGCGGACGAAGTTGGCCAGCCCCTCCCCCCAAGGCTACAGCCCACCCATTTTTTGGCCATTTTTCCGCTGGGGGGTTTGGGCGCGCCGACCTTCGGGGGTTTATTTTTGGGCGCGGCTAAGCCCGCGGCCTATTTTTGGCAAGCGGAGGCCGCTCGTAAAGTCTCGCCCCATTCCAAGTCCGGCGGACGAAGTTGGCCAGCCCCTCCCCCCAAGGCTATAGCCCACCCGTTTTTTGGCCATTTTTCCGCTGGGGGGTTTGGGCGCGCCGACCTTCGGGGGGTTATTTTTGGTCGCGGCTGTGCCCGCGGCCTATTTTTGGCACGCGGAGGCCGCTCGCAAAGTCTCGCCCCATTCCGAGTCCGGCGGACGAAGTCGGCCAGCCCCTCCCCCCAAGGCTATAGCCCACCCGTTTTTTGGCCTCTTTCCGCTGGACGAACTTGGCGCCCCGGCCTTCGGGCGGGTATTTTTGGGCGCGGCTGTGACCGCGGCCTATTTTTGGCACACGGAGGCACCTCGCAAAGTCTCGCGCCATTCCGAGTCCGGCGGACGAAGTGGGCCAGCCCCACCCCCCAAGGCTATAGCCCACCCGTTTTTGTGGCCTCTTTCCGCTGGACGAACTTGGCGCCCCGGCCTCTGGCGGGTATTTTTGGGCGCGGCTGTGCCCGCGGCCTATTTTTGGCACACGGAGGCGCCTCGCAAAGTCTCGCGCCATTCCGAGTCCGGCGGACGAAGTTGGCCAGCCCCACCCCCAAGGCTATAGCCCACCCGTTTTTGTGGCCTCTTTCCGCTGGACGAACTTGGCGCCCCGGCCTTCTGGCTGGTATTTTTGGGCGCGACTGTGCCCGTGGACTATTTTTGGCACACGGAGGCACCTCGCAAAGTCTCGCGCCATTCCGAGTCCGGCGGACGAAGTTGGCCAGCCCCACCCCCCAAGGCTATAGCCCACCCGTTTTTGTCGCCTCTTTCCGCTGGACGAACTTGGCGCCCCGGCCTTCGGGCGGGTATTTTTGGCGCGGCTATGACCGCGGACCTATTTTTGCACACGGAGGCGCCTCGCAAAGTCTCGCTCTATTCCGAGTCCGGGCGGACGAAGTTGGCCAGCCCCACCCCCCAAGGCTATAGCCCACCCGTTTTTGTGGCCTCTTTCCGCTGGACGAACTTGGCGCCCCGGCCTTCTGGCGGGTATTTTTGGGAGCGGCTGTGTCCGCGGCATATAGATGGCACAAGCACGCGCCTCGCAACGTCTCGCTCTATTAAGAGTCCGGCGGACGAAGTTGGCCAGCCCCACCCCCCAAGGCTATAGCCCACCCGTTTTTGTGGCCTCTTTCCGCTGGACGAACTTGGCGCCCCGGCCTTCTGGCGGGTATTTTTGGGAGCGGCTGTGTCCGCGGCCTATTTTTGGCACACAGAGGCGCCTCGCAAAGTCTCGCGCCATTCCGAGTCCGGCGGACGAAGTGGGCCAGCCCCACCCCCCAAGGCTATAGCCCACCCGTTTTTGTGGCCTCTTTCCGCTGGACGAACTTGGCGCCCCGGCCTTCGGGCGGTTATTTTTGGACGCGACTGTGCCCGCGGCATATTTTTGGCACACGGAGGTGCCTCGCAAAGTCTCGCGCCATTCCGAGTCCGGCGGACGAAGTTGGCCAGCCCCACCCCCCAAGGCTATAGCCCACCCGTTTTTGTGGCCTCTTTCCGCTGGACGAACTTGGCGCCCTGGCCTTCTGGCGGGTATTTTTGGTCGCGTCTGTGTCCGCGGCATATTTTTTGCACACGGAGGTGCCTCGCAAAGTCTCGCGCCATTCCGAGTCCGGCGGACGAAGTCGGCCCGCCCCACCCCCCAAGGCTATAGCCCACCCGTTTTTGTGGCCTCTTTCCGCTCGACGAACTTGGCGCCCCGGCCTTCTGGCGGGTATTTTTGGGAGCGGCTGTGTCCGCGGCCTATTTTTGGCACACGGAGGCGCCTCGCAAAGTCTCGCGCCATTCCGAGTCCGGCGGGACATGTTGGCCAGCCCCACCCCCCAAGGCTATAGCCCACCCGTTTTTGTGGCCTCTTTCCGCTGGACGAACTTGGCGCCCCGGCCTTCTGGCGGGTATTTTTGGACGCGGCTGTGTCCGCGGCCTATTTTTGGCACACGGAGGCGCCTCGCAAAGTCTCGCGCCATTCCGAGTCCGGCGGACGAAGTTGGCCAGCCCCACCCCCCAAGGCTATAGCCCACCCGTGTTTGTGGCCTCTTTCCGCTGGACGAACTTGGCGCCCCGGCCTTCGAGCGGGTATTTTTGGGCGCGGCTGTGACTGCGGCCTATTTTTGGCACACGGAGGCGCCTCGCAAAGTCTCGCTCCATTCCGAGTCCGGCGGACGAAGTTGGCCAGCCGCACCCCCCAAGGCTATAGCCCACCCGTGTTTGTGGCCTCTTTCTGCTGGACGAACTTGGCGCCCCGGCCTTCGGGCGGGTATTTTTGGGCGCGGCTGTGACCGCGGCCTATTTTTGGCACACGGAGGCTGCTCGCTAAGTCTCGCGCCATTCCGAGTCCGGCGGACGAAGTTGGCCAGCCCCACCCCCCAAGGCTATAGCCCACCCGTTTTTGTGGCCTCTTTCCGCTGGACGAACTTGGCGCCCCGGCCTTCTGGCGGGTATTTTTGGGAGCGGCTGTGTCCGCGGCCTATTTTTGGCACACGGAGGCGCCTCGCAAAGTCTCGCGCCATTCCGAGTCCGGCGGACGAAGTTGGCCAGCCCCACCCCCCAAGGCTATAGCCCACCCGTTTTTGTGGCCTCTTTCCGCTGGACGAACTTGGCGCCCCGGCCTTCGGGCGGGTATTTTTGGGTGCGGCTGTGCCCGCGGCCTATTTTTGGCACACGGAGGCGCCTCGCAAAGTCTCGCGCCATTCCGAGTCCGGCAGACGAATTTGGGCAGCCCCACCCCCAAAGGCTATAGCCCACCCGTTTTTGTGGCCTCTTTCCGCTGGACGAACTTGGCGCCCCGGCCTTCTGGCGGGTATTTTTGGGCGCGGCTGTGTCCGCGGCCTATTTTTGGCACACGGAGGCGCCTCGCAAAGTCTCGCGCCATTCCGAGTCCGGCGGACGAAGTCGGCCCGCCCCACCCCCCAAGGCTATAGCCCACCCGTGTTTGTGGCCTCTTTCCGCTGGACGAACTTGGCGCCCCGGCCTTCGGGCGGGTATTTTTGGGCGCGGCTGTGCCCGCGGCCTATTTTCGGCACACGGAGGCGCCTCGCAAAGTCTCGCGCCATTCCGAGTCCGGCGGACGAAGTTGGGCAGCCCCACCCCCCAAGGCTATAGCCCACCTGTTTTTGTGGCCTCTTTCCGCTGGACGAACTTGGCGCCCCGGCCTTCGGGCAGGTATTTTTGGGCGCGGCTGTGCCCACGGCCTATTTTTGACACACGGAGACGCCTCACAAAGTCTCACGCCATTCCGAGTCCGGCGGACGAAGTCGGCCAGCCCCACCCCCCAAGGCTATAGCCCACCCGTTTTTGTGGCCTCTTTCCGCTGGACGAACTTGTCGGCCCGGCCTTCTGGCGGGTATTTTTGGGTGCGGCTGTGCCCGCGGCCTATTTTTGGCACACGGAGGCGCCTCGCAAAGTCTCGCGCCATTCCGAGTCCGGCGGACGAAGTTGGCCAGCCCCACCCCCCAAGGCTATAGCCCACCCGTGTTTGTGGCCTCTTTCCGCTGGACGAACTTGGCGCCCCGGTCTTCGGGCGGGTATTTTTGGGCGCGGCTGTGCCCGCGGCCTATTTTTGGCACACGGAGGCGCCTCGCAAAGTCTCGGGCCATTCCGAGTCCGGCGGACGAAGTTTGCCAGCCCCACCCCCCAAGGCTATAGCCCACCCGTTTTTGTGGCCTCTTTCCGCTGGACGAACTTGGCGCCCCGGCCTTCTGGCGGGTATTTTTGTGCGCGGCTGTGTCCGCGGCCTATTTTTGGAACACGGAGGCGCCTCACAAAGTCTCACGCCATTCCAAGTCCGGCGGACGAAGTTGGCCAGCCCCACCCCCCAAGGCTATAGCCCACCCGTTTTTGTGGCCTCTTTCCGCTGGACGAACTTGGCGCCCCGGCCTTCGGGCGGGTAGTTTTGGGCGCGACTGTGTCCGCGTCCTATTTCTAGCACACGGAGGCGCCTCGCAAAGTCTCGCGCCATTCCGAGTCCGGCGGACGAAGTTGGCCAGCCCCACCCCCCAAGGCTATAGCCCACCCGTGTTTGTGGCCTCTTTCCGCTGGACGAACTGGGCGCCCCGGCCTTCGGGCGGGTATTTTTGGGTGCGGCAGTGCCGCGGCCTATTTTTGGCACACGGAGGCTCCTCGCAAAGTCTCGCGCCATTCCGAGTCCGGCGGACGAAGTTGGCCAGCCCCACCCCCCAAGGCTATAGCCCACCCGTTTTTGTGGCCTTTTTCTGCTGGACGAACTTGCCGCCCCGGCCTTCGGGCCGTTATTTTTGGGCGCAGCTCTGCCCGCGGCCTATTTTTGGCACACTGAGGCCGCTCGCAAAATCTGGCCCCGTTCCGGGTCCGGCGGACGAACTTGGCCAGCCCCACCCCCCAAGTCTATAGCCCGCCCGTTTTTGTGGCCTTTTTCCGCTGGACGAACTTGGTACCCCACCCGTCGGTCGGTTATTTTTGGGTACGGATGTGCCCATGGCCTATTTTTTGCACACCGAGGCCGCTCGGAAAGTCTTGTCCCATTCCGAGTCCGGCGGACAAAGTTGGCCAGCCCCTCCCCCGAAGGCTATAGCCCACCCGTTTTTTGGCAAATTTTCCGCTGGACGAATTTGCCGCCCTGGCGTTCGGGCGGTTATTTTTGGACGCGGCTGTGCCCGCAGCCTATTTTTGGTACACGGACGCCGTTCGCAAAGTGTCGCCCCATTCCGAGTCCGGCGGACAAAGTTGGCCAGCCCCTCCCCCCAAGGCTATAGCCCACCCGTTTTTTGGCCATTTTTCCGCTGGGGGGTTTGGGCGCGCCGACCTTCGGGCGGTTATTTTTGGGTACGGCTGTGCCCGTGGCCTATTTTTGACACGCGGAGGCGGCTCGCAAAGTCTCGCCCCATTCCGAGTCCGGCGGACGAAGTTGGCCAGCCCCTCCCCCCAAGGCTATAGCCCACCCGTTTTTGGCCATTTTTCCGCTGGACGAACTTGGCGTCCCGACCTTCGGGCGGTTATTTTTTGGGCGCAGCTGTGCCCGTGGCATATTTTTGGCACGCGGAGGCCGCTCGCAAAGTCTCGTCCCATTCCGAGTCCGGCGGACGAAGTTGGCCAGCCCCTTCCCGCAAGGCTATAGCCCACCCGTTTTTTGGCCATTTTTCCGCTGGACGAACTTGGCGCCCTGGCCTTCGAGCGGTTATTTTTGGGCGCGGCTATGCCGACGGCCTATTTTTGGCACGCGGAGGCCGCTCGCAAAGTCTCGCCCCATTCCGAGTCGGGCGGACGAAGTTGGCCAACCCCTCCCCCCAAGGCTATAGCCCACGCTTTTTATGGCCATTTTTTCCGCTGGACGAACTTGGCGCCCCGGCCTTCGGGCGATTATTTTTGGGGACGGCTGTACCTGCGGCCTATTTATTGTACGCGGAGGCCGTTCGCAAAGTCTCGCCCCATTCCGAGCCCGGCGGACGAAGTTGGCCAGCCCCTCCACCCAAGGCTATAGCCCACCCGTTTTTTGGCCATTTTTCCGCTGGTGGGTTTGGGCTCTCCGACCTTCGGGTGGTTATTTTT
>JAUJEF010000547.1:0-37110 GCA_030444885.1 Citrus sp. QX-2021 | reverse complement strand
AGGCCGGGGCGCCAAGTTCGTCCAGCGGAAAGAGGCCACAAACACGGGTGGGCTATAGCCTTGGGGGGTGGGGCTGGCCAACTTCGTCCGCCGGACTCGGAATGGCGCGAGACTTTGCGAGGCGCCTCCGTGTGCACAAAATAGGCCGCGGACACAGCCGCGCCCAAAAATACCCGCCCGAAGGCCGGGGCGCCAAGTTCGTCCAGCGGAAAGAGGCCACAAAAACGGGTGGGCTATAGCCTTGGGGGGTGGGGCTGGCCAACTTCGTCCGCCGGACTCGGAATGGCGCGAGACTTTGCGAGGCGCCTCCGTGTGCCAAAAATAGGCCGCGGACACAGCCGCGCCCAAAAATACCCGCCCGAAGGCCGGGGCGCCAAGTTCGTCCAGCGGAAAGAGGCCACAAAAACGGGTGGGCTATAGCCTTGGGGGGTGGGGCTGGCCAACTTCGTCCGCCGGACTCGGAATAACGCCAGACTTTGCGAGGCGCCTCTGTGTGCCAAAAATAGGCCGCGGGCACAGCCGCGCCCAAAAATACCCGCCCGAAGGCCGGGGCGCCAAGTTCGTCCAGCGGAAAGAGGCCACAAAAACGGGTGGGCTATAGCCTTGGGGGGTGGGGCTTGCCAACTTCGTCCGCCGGACTCGGAATGGCGCGAGACTTTCCGAGGCGCCTCCGTGTGCCAAAAATAGGCCGCGGGCACAGCCGCGCCCAAAAATACCCGCCCGAAGGCCGGGGCGCCAAGTTCGTCCAGCGGAAAGAGGCCACAAAAACGGGTGGGCTATAGCCTTGGGGGGTGGGGCTGGCCAACTTCGTCCGCCGGACTCGGAATGGCGCGAGACTTTGCGAGGCGCCTCCGTGTGACAAAAATAGGCCGCGGGCACAGCCGCGCCCAAAAATACCCGCCCGAAGGCCGGGGCGCCATGTTCGTCCAGCGGAAAGAGGCCACAAAAACGGGTGGGCTATAGCCTTGGGGGGTGGGGCTGGCCAACTTCGTCCGCCGGACTCGGAATGGCGCGAGACTTTCCGAGGCGCCTCCGTGTTCCAAAAATAGGCCGCGGGCACAGCCGCGCCCAAAAATACCCGCCCGAAGGCCGGGGCGCCAAGTTCGTCCAGCGGAAAGAGGCCACAAAAACGGGTGGGCTATAGCCTTGGGGGGTGGGGCTGGCCAACTTCGTCCGCCGGACTCGGAATGGCGCGAGACTTTGCGAGGCGCCTCCGTGTGCCAAAATTAGGCCGCGGGCACAGCCGCGCCCAAAAATACCCGCCCGAAGGCCGGGGCGCCAAGTTCGTCCAGCGGAAAGAGGCCACAAAAACGGGTGGGCTATAGCCTTGGGGGGTGGGGCTGGCCAACTTCGTCCGCCGGACTCGGAATAACGCCAGACTTTGCGAGGCGCCTCCGTGTGCCAAAAATAGGCCGCGGGCACAGCCGCGCCCAAAAATACCCGCCCGAAGGCCGGGGCGCCAAGTTCGTCCAGCGGAAAGAGGCCACAAAAACGGGTGGGCTATAGCCTTGGGGGGTGGGGCTGGCCAACTTCGTCCGCTGGACTCGGAATGGCGCGAGACTTTGCGAGGCGCCTCCGTGTGCCAAAATAGGCCGCGGGCACAGCCGCGCCCAAAAATACCCGCCCGAAGGCCGGGGCGCCAAGTTCGCCCAGCGGAAAGAGGACACAAAAACGGGTGGGCTATAGCCTTGGGGGGTGGGGCTGGCCAACTTCGTCTGCCGGACTCGGAATCGCGCCAGACTTTGCGAGGCGCCTCCGTGTGCCAAAAATAGGCCGCGGGCACAGCCGCGCCCAAAAATACCCGCCCGAAGGCCGGGACGCCAAGTTCGTCCAGCGGAAAGAGGCCACAAAAACGGGTGGGCTATAGCCTTGGGGGGTGGGGCTGGCCAACTTCGTCCGCCGGACTCGGAATGGCGCGAGACTATGCGAGGCGCCTCCGTGTGCCAAAAATAGGCCGCGGGCACAGCCGCGCCCAAAAATACCCGCCCGAAGGCCGGGGCGCCAAGTTCGTCCCGCGGACAGAGGCCACAAAAACGGGTGGGCTATAGCCTTGGGGGGTGGGGCTGGCCAACTTCGTCCGCCGGATTCGAATGGCGCGAGACTTTGCGAGGCGCCTCCGTGTGCCAAAAATAGGCCGCGGGCACAGCCGCGCCCAAAAATACCCGCCCGAAGGCCGGGGCGCCAAGTTCGTCCAGCGGAAAGAGGCCACAAAAACGGGTGGGCTATAGCCTTGGGGGGTGGGGCTGGCCAACTTCGTCCGCCGGACTCCGAATGGCGCGAGACTTTGCGAGGCGCCTCCGTGTGCCAAAAATAGGCCGCGGGCACAGCCGCGCCCAAAAATACCCGCCCGAAGGCCGGGGCGCCAAGTTCGTCCAGCGGAAAGAGGCCACAAAAACGGGTGGGCTATAGCCTTGGGGGGTGGGGCTGGCCAACTTCGTCCGCCGGAATCGGAATGGCGGGAGACTTTGCGAGGCACCTCCGTGTGCCAAAAATAGGCCGCGGGCACAGCCGCGCCCAAAAATACCCGCCCGAAGGCCGGGGCGCCAAGTACGTCCAGCGGAAAGAGGCCACAAACACGGGTGGGCTATAGCCTTGGGGGGTGGGGCTGGCCAACCTCGTCCGCCGGACTCGGAATGGCGCGAGACTTTGCGAGGCGCCTCCGTGTGCCAAAAATAGGCCGCGGGCACAGCCGCGCCCAAAAATACCCGCCCGAAGGCCGGGGCGCCAAGTTCGTCCAGCGGAAAGAGGCCACAAAACGGGTGGGCTATAGCCTTGGGGGGTGGGGCTGGCCAACTTCGTCCGCCGGACTCGGAATGGCGCGAGACTTTGCGAGGCGCCTCCGTGTGCCAAAAATAGGCCGCGGACACAGCCGCGCCCAAAAATACCCGCCCGAAGGCCGGGGCGCCAAGTTCGTCCAGCGGAAAGAGGCCACAAAAACGGGTGGGCTATAGCCTTGGGGGGTGGGGCTGGCCAACTTCGTCCGCCGGACTCGGAATAACGCCAGACTTTGCGAGGCGCCTCTGTGTGCCAAAAATAGGCCGCGGGCACAGCCGCGCCCAAAATAACCGCCCGCAGGCCGGGGCGCCAAGTTCGTCCAGCGGAAAGAGGCCACAAAAACGGGTGGGCTATATCCTTGGGGGTTGGGGCTTGCCAACTTGGTCCGGCGGACTGGTAATCTCGCGAGACTTTCCGAGGCGCCTCCGTGTGCCAAAAATAGGCCGCGGGCACAGCCGCGCACCAAAAATACCCGCCCGAAGGCCGGGCGCCAAGTTCGCCCAGCGGAAAGAGGCCACAGAAACGGGGGGGCTATAGCCTTGGGGGGTGGGGCTGGCCAACTTCGTCCCCCGGACTGGGAATGGCGCGAGACTATGAGAGGCGCCTCCGTGTGACAAAAATAGGCCGCGGGCACAGCCGAGCTTAAAAATACCCGCCCGAAGGCCGGGGCGCCATGTTCGTCCAGCGGAAAGAGGCCACAAAACGGGTGGGCTATAGCCTTGGGGGTGGGGCTGGCCAACTTCGTCCGCCGGACTCGGAATGGCGCGAGACTTTACGAGGCGCCTCCGTGTTCCAAAATAGGCCGCGGGCACAGCCGCGCCAAAAAACCCCAGCCCGAAGGCCGGGCCCCGAGGCTCGTCCCCAGGAAAGAGGCCACAAAAACGGGTGGGCTATAGCCTTGGGGGGTGGGGCTGGCCAACTTCGTCCGCCGGACTCGGAATGGCGCGAGACTTTGCGAGGCGCCTCCGTGTGCCAAAATTAGGCCGCGGGCACAGCCGCGCCCAAAAATACCCGCCCGAAGGCCGGGGCGCCAAGTTCGTCCAGCGGAAAGAGGCCACAAAAACGGGTGGGCTATAGCCTTGGGGGGTGGGGCTGGCCAACTTCGTCCGCCGGACTCGGAATAACGCCAGACTTTGCGAGGCGCCTCCGTGTGCCAAAAATAGGCCGCGGGCACAGCCGCGCCCAAAAATACCCGCCCGAAGGCCGGGGCGCCAAGTTCGTCCAGCGGAAAGAGGCCACAAAAACGGGTGGGCTATAGCCTTGGGGGGTGGGGCTGGCCAACTTCGTCCGCCGGACTCGGAATGGCGCGAGACTTTGCGAGGCGCCTCCGTGTGCCAAAAATAGGCCAAAGTCACAGCCGCGCCCAAAAAAAACCCGCCCGAAGGCCGGGGCGCCAAGTTCGTCCAGCGGAAAAAGGCCACAAAAACGGGCGGGCTATAGCCTTGGGGGGTGGGGCTGGCCTACTTCGTCCGCCGGACTCGGAATGGCGGGAGACTTTACGAGGCGCCTCCGTGAGCCAAAAATAGGCTGTGGGCACAGCCGCGCCCAAAATACCTGCCCGAAGGCTAGGGCGCCAAGTTCGTCCAGCGGAAAAAGGCCACAAAAACGGGTGGGCTATAGCCTTGGGGGGTGGGGCTGGCCAACTTCGTCCGCCGGACTCGGAATGGCGCGAGACTTTGCGAGGCGCCTCTGTGTGCCAAAAATAGGCCGCAGGAACAGCGGCTCTCCAAAATACCCGCCCGAAGGCCGGGGCGCCAAGTTCGTCCAGCGGAAAAAAGCCACAAAAACGGGTGGGCTATAGCCTTGGGGGGTGGGGCTGGCCAACTTCGTCCGCCGGACTCCGAATGGCGCGAGACTTTCCGAGGTGCCTCCATGTGCTGGCATAGGCCGCGGGCACAGCCGCGCCTAAAATACCCGCCCGAAGGCCGGGCGCCAAGTTCGTCCAGCGGAAAGAGGCCACAAAAACGGGTGGGCTATAGCCTTGGGGGGTGGGGCTGGCCAACTTCGTCCGCCGGACTCGGAATAACGCCAGACTTTGCGAGGCGACTCTGTGTGCCAAAAATAGGCCGCGGGCACAGCCGCGCCCAAAAATACCCGCCCGAAGGCCGGGGCGCCAAGTTCGTCCAGCGGAAAGAGGCCACAAAAACGGGTGGGCTATAGCCTTGGGGGGTGGGGCTTGCCAACTTCGTCCGCCGGACTCGGAATGGCGCGAGACTTTCCGAGGCGTCTCCGTGTGCCAAAAATAGGCCGCGGGCACAGCCGCGCCCAAAAATACCCGCCCGAAGGCCGGGGCGCCAAGTTCGTCCAGCGGAAAGAGGCCACAAAAACGGGTGGGCTATAGCCTTGGGGGGTGGGGCTGGCCAACTTCGTCCGCCGGACTCGGAATGGCGCGAGACTTTGCGAGGCGCCTCCGTGTGACAAAAATAGGCCGCGGGCACAGCCGCGCCCAAAAATACCCGCCCGAAGGCCGGGGCGCCATGTTCGTCCAGCGGAAAGAGGCCACAAAAACGGGTGGGCTATAGCCTTGGGGGGTGGGGCTGGCCAACTTCGTCCGCCGGACTCGGAATGGCGCGAGACTTTCCGAGGCGCCTCCGTGTTCCAAAAATAGGCCGCGGGCACAGCCGCGCCCAAAAATACCCGCCCGAAGGCCGGGGCGCCAAGTTCGTCCCCATGGAAAGAGGCCACAAAACGGGTGGGCTATAGCCTTGGGAGGTGGGGCTGGCCAACTTCGTCCGCCGGACTCGGAATGGCGTGAGACTTTGCGAGGCGCCTCCGTGTGCCAAAAGTAGGCCAAGGGCACAGCCGCGCCCAAAAATACCCGCCCGAAGGCCGGGGCGCCAAGTTCGTCCAGCGGAAAGAGGCCACAAAAACGGGTGGGCTATAGCCTTGGGGGGTGGGGCTGGCCAACTTCGTCCGCCGGACTCGGAATAACGCCAGACTTTGCGAGGCGCCTCCGTGTGCCAAAAATAGGCCGCGGGCACAGCCGCGCCCAAAAATACCCGCCCGAAGGCCGGGGCGCCAAGTTCGTCCAGCGGAAAGAGGCCACAAAAACGGGTGGGCTATAGCGTGGGGGGTGGTGTCTGGCCATCTTCTTCCGCCGGACTCGGAATGGCGCGAGACTTTGCGAGGCGCCTGCGTGTGCCAAGATAGGCCATGGGCACAGCCGCGCCAAAAATACCCGCCCGAAGGCCGGGCGCCAAGTTCGTCCAGCGGAAAGAGGACACAATAACGGGTGGGCTATAGCCGTGGGGGTGGGGCTGGCCAACTTCGTCCGCCGGACTCGGAATGGCGGGAGACTTTGCTAGGCGCCTCCGTGTGCAAAAATAGGCCGCCGGCCCAGCCCCCGACAAAAATAACCGCCCGAAGTCCGGACGCCAAGTTCGTCCCAGCGGAAAGAGGCCAAAAACGGGTGGGCTATAGCCTTGGGGGTGGGGCTGGCCAACTTCGTCCGCCGGACTCGGAATGGCGCGAGACTTTGAGAGGCGCCTCCGTGTGCCAAAAATAGGCAGCGGGCACAGCCGCACCCAAAAATACCCGCCCGAGGCCGGAGCGCCAAGTTCGTCCCAGCGGAAAGAGGCCACAAAACGGGGGGGTTATTGCCTTGGGGGTGGGGCTGGCCAACTTCGTCCGCCGGACTCCGAATGGCGCGAGACTTTGCGAGGCGCCTCCGTGTGCCAAAAATAGGCCGCGGGCACAGCCGCGTCCAAAAATATCCGCCCGAAGGCCGGGCGCCAACTCCGTCCAGCGGAAAGAGGCGACAAACCCGGGTGGGCTATAGCCTTGGGGGGTGGGGCTGGCCAACTTCGTCCGCCGGAATCGGAATGGCGCGAGACTTTGCGAGGCACCTCCGTGTGCCAAAAATAGGCCGCGGGCACAGCCGCGCCAAAAAATACCCGCCCGAAGGCCGGGGCGCCAAGCTCGTCCCAGCGGAAAGAGGCCACAAAACGGGTGGGCTATAGCCTTGGGGGTGGGGCTGGCCAACTTCGTCCGCCGGACTCGGAATGGCGCGAGACTTTGCGAGGCGCTCCGTGTGCAAAAATAGGCCGCGGGCACAGCCGCGCCTAAAAATACCCGCCCGAAGGCCGGGCGCCAAGTTCGTCCCAGCGGAAAGAGGCCACAAAAACGGGTGGGCTATAGCCTTGGGGGTGGGGCTGGCCAACTTCGTCCGCCGGACTCGGAATGGCGTGAGACTTTGCGAGGCGCCCCGTGTGCCAAAAATAGGCCGCGGGCACAGCCAGCATCAAAAATACCCGCCCAAGGCCGGGCGCCAAGTTCGTCCAGCGGAAAGAGGCCACAAAAACGGGTGGGCTATAGCCTTGGGGGGTGGGGCTGGCCAACTTCGTCCGCCGGACTCGGAATGGCGCGAGACTTTGCGAGGTGCCTCCGTGTGCCGAAAATAGGCCGCGGGCACAGCCGCTCCCAAAAATACCCGCCCGAAGGCCGGGGCGCGAAGTTCGTCCAGCGGAAAGAGGCCACAAAAACGGGTGGGCTATAGCCTTGGGGGGTGGGGCTGGCCAACTTCGTCCGCCGGACTCGAAATGGCGCGAGACTTTGCGAGGCGCCTCCGTGTGCTAAAAATAGGCCGCGGGCACAGCCGCGCCCAAAAATACCCGCCCGAAGGCCGGGGCGCCAAGTTCGTCCAGCGGAAAGAGGCCACAAAAACGGGTAGGCTATAGCCTTGGGGGGTGGGGCTGGCCAACTTCGTCCGCCGGACTCGGAATGGCGCGAGACTTTGCGAGGTGCCTCCGTGTGCCAAAAATAGGCCGCGGGCACAGCCGCTCCCAAAAATACCCGCCCGAAGGCCGGGGCGCGAAGTTCGTCCAGCGGAAAGAGGCCACAAAAACGGGTGGGCTATAGCCTTGGGGGGTGGGGCTGGCCAACTTCGTCCGCCGGACTCGAAATGGCGCGAAACTTTGCGAGGCGCCTCCGTGTGCTAAAAATAGGCCGCGGGCACAGCCGCGCCCAAAAATACCCGACCGAAGGCCGGGGCGCCAAGTTCGTCCAGCGGAAAGAGGCCGCAAAAACGGGTGGGCTATAGCCTTGGGGGGTGGGGCTGGCCAACTTCGTCCGCCGGACTCGGAATGGCGCGAGACTTTGCGAGGCGCCTCCGTGTGCCAAAAATAGGCCGCGGGCACAGCCGCGCCCAAAATACCCGCCCGAAGGCCGGGGCGCCAAGTTCGTCCAGCGGAAAGAGGCCACAAAAACGGGTGGGCTATAGCCTTGGGGGGTGGGGCTGGCCCACTTCGTCCGCCGGACTCGGAATGGCGCGAGACTTTGCGAGGCGCCTCCGTGTGCCAAAAATAGGCCGCGGGCACAGCCGCGCCCAAAAATACCCGCCCGAAGGCCGGGGCGCCAAGTTCGTCCAGCGGAAAGAGGCCACAAAAACGGGTAGGCTATAGCCTTGGGGGGTGGGGCTGGCCAACTTCGTCCGCCGGACTCGGAATGGCGCGAGACTTTGCGAGGTGCCTCCGTGTGCCAAAAATAGGCCGCGGGCACAGCCGCTCCCAAAAATACCCGCCCGAAGGCCGGGGCGCGAAGTTCGTCCAGCGGAAAGAGGCCACAAAAACGGGTGGGCTATAGCCTTGGGGGGTGGGGCTGGCCAACTTCGTCCGCCGGACTCGAAATGGCGCGAAACTTTGCGAGGCGCCTCCGTGTGCTAAAAATAGGCCGCGGGCACAGCCGCGCCCAAAAATACCCGACCGAAGGCCGGGGCGCCAAGTTCGTCCAGCGGAAAGAGGCCGCAAAAACGGGTGGGCTATAGCCTTGGGGGGTGGGGCTGGCCAACTTCGTCCGCCGGACTCGGAATGGCGCGAGACTTTGCGAGGCGCCTCCGTGTGCCAAAAAATAGGCCGCGGGCACAGCCGCGCCCAAAAATACCCGCCCGAAGGCCGGGGCGCCAAGTTCGTCCAGCGGAAAGTGGCCACAAAAACGGGTGGGCTATAGCCTTGGGGGGTGGGGCTGGCCGACTTCGTCCGCCGGACTCGGAATGGCGCGAGACTTTGCGAGGCGCCTCCGTGTGCTAAAAATAGGCCGCGGGCACAGCCGCGCCCAAAAATACCCGCCCGAAGGCCGGGGCGCCAAGTTCGTCCAGCGGAAAGAGGCCACAAAAACGGGTGGGCTATAGCCTTGGGGGGTGGGGCCGGCCAACTTCGTCCGCCGGACTCGGAATGGCGCGAGACTTTGCGAGGCGCCTCCGTGTGCCAAAAATAGGCCGCGGGCACAGCCGCGCCCAAAAATACCCGCCCGAAGGCCGGGGCGCCAAGTTCGTCCAGCGGAAAGGGGCCACAAAAACGGGTGGGCTATAGCCTTGGGGGGTGGGGCTGGCCAACTTCGTCCGCCGGACTCGGAATGGCGCGAGACTTTGCGAGGCGCCTCCGTGTGCCAAAAATAGGCCGCGGGCACAGCCGCGCCCAAAAATACCCGCCCCGAAGGCCGGGGCGCCAAGTTCGTCCAGCGGAAAGAGGCCACAAAAACGGGTGGGCTATAGCCTTGGGGGTGGGGTCGGGCCATCCTCGTAAGCCGGACTCGGAATGGCGCGAGACTTTGCGAGGGGCCTCCGTGTGCCAAAAATAGGCCGCGGGCACAGCCGCGCCCAAAAATACCCGCCCGAAGGCCGGGGCGCCAAGTTCGTCCAGCGGAAAGAGGCCACAAAAACGGGTGGGCTATAGCCTTGGGGGGTGGGGCTGGCCAACTTCGTCCGCCGGACTCGGAATGGTTTAAAGACTTTACGAGGCACCTCCGTGTGCCAAAAATAGGCCGCGGGGCACAGCCGCGCCAAAATACCCGCCCGGCCTGGGCGCCAAGTTCTTCCAGCGGAAAGAGGCCACAAAAACGGGTGGGCTATAGCCTTGGGGGGTGGGGCTGGCCAACTTCGTCCGCCGGATTCGGAATGGTTTAAAGACTTTGCGAGGCGCCTCCGTGTGCCAAAAATAGGCCGCGGGCACAGCCGCGCCCAAAAATACCCGTCCGAAGGCCGGGGCGCCAAGTTCGTCCAGCGGAAAGAGGCCACAAAAATGGGTGGGCTATAGCCTTGGGGGGTGGGGCTGGCCTACTTCGTCCGCCGGACTCGGAATGGCGCGAGACTTTGCGAGGCGCCTCCGTGTGCCAAAAATAGGCCGCGGGCACAGCCGCGCCCAAAAATACCCGCCCGAAGGCCGGGGCGCCAAGTTCGTCCAGCGGAAAGAGGCCACAAAAACGGGTGGGCTATAGCCTTGGGGGGTGGGGCTGGCCAACTTCGTCCGCCGGATTCGGAATGGCGCGAGACTTTGCGAGGTGCCTCCGTGTGCCAAAAATAGGTCGCTGGCACAGCCGCGCCCAAAAATACCCGCCCGAAGGCCGGGGCGCCAAGTTCGTCCAGCGGAAAGGGGCCACAAAATCGGGTGGGCTATAGCCTTGGGGGGTGGGGCTGGCCAACTTCGTCCGCCGGACTCGGAATGGTGCGAGACTTTGCGAGGCGCCTCCGTGTGCCAAAAATAGGCCGCGGGCACAGCCGCGGCCAAAATACCCCCCCGAAGGCAGGGGCACCAAGTTCGTCCAGCGGAAAAAGGCCACAAAAACGGGTGGGCTATAGCCTTGGGGGGTGGGGCTGGCCAACTTCGTCCGCCGGACTCGGAATGGCGAGAGACTTTGCGAGGCGTCTCCGTGTGTGCCAAAATAGGCCATGGGGCACAGCCGCGCCCAAAAATACACGCCCGAAGGCCGGGCGCCAAGTTCGCCCCAGCGGAAAGAGGCCACAAAACGGGTGGGCTATAGCCTTGGGGGTGGGGCTGGCCAACTCGTCCGCCGGACTCGGAATGGCGCGAGACTTTGCGAGGCGTCTCCGTGTGCCAAAAATAGGCCGCGGGCCCAGCCGCGCCCAAAAATAACAGCCCAAGGCCGGGCGCCAAGTTCGCCCAGCGGAAAGAGGCCACAAAACGGGTGGGCTATAGCCTTGGGGGTCGGGCTGTCCAACTTCGTCCGCCGGAATAGGAAAGGTTTAAAGACTTTACGAGGCGCCTCCGTGTGCCAAAAATAGGCTGCGGGCACAGCCGCGCCCAAAAATACCCGCCCGAAGGCCTGGGCGCCAAGTTCTTCCAGCGGAAAGAGGCCACAAAAACGGGTGGGCTATAGCCTTGGGGGGTGGGGCTGGCCAACTTCGTCCGCCGGAGTCGGAATGGTTTAAAGACTTTGCGAGGCGCCTCCGTGTGCCAAAAATAGGCCGCGGGCACAGCCGCGCCCAAAAATACCCGCCCGAAGGCCGGGGCGCCAAGTTCGTCCAGCGGAAAGAGGCCACAAAAACGGGTGGGCTATAGCCTTGGGGGGTGGGGCTGGCCAACTTCGTCCGCCGGACTCGGAATGGCGCGAGACTTTGCGAGGCGCCTCCGTGTGCCAAAAATAGGCCGCGGGCACAGCCGCGCCCAAAAATACCCGCCCGAAGGCCGGGGCGCCAAGTTCGTCCAGCGGAAAGAGACCACAAAAACTGGTGGGCTATAGCCTTGGGGGGTGGGGCTGGCCAACTTCGTCCGCCGGACTCGGAATGGCGCGAGACTTTGCGAGGTGCCTCCGTGTGCCAAAAATAGGCCGCGGGCACAGCCGCGCCCAAAAATACCCGCCCGAAGGCCGGGGCGCCATGTTCGTCCAGCGGAAAGAGGCCACAAAAACGGGTGGGCTATAGCCTTGGGGGGTGGGGCTGGCCAACTTCGTCCGCCGGACTCGGAATGGCGTGAGACTTTGCGAGGCGCCTCCGTGTGCCAAAAATAGGCCGCGGGCACAGCCGCGCCCAAAAATACCCGCCCCGAAGGCCGGGGCGCCAAGTTCGTCCAGCGGAAAGAGGCCACAAAAACGGGTGGGCTATAGCCTTGGGGGGTGGGCTGGCCAACTTCGTCCGCCGGACTCGGAATGGCGCGAGACTTTGCGAGGCGCCTCCGTGTGCCAAAAATAGGCCGCGGGCACAGCCGCTCCCAAAAATACCTGCCCGAAGGCCGGGGCGCCAAGTTCGTCCAGCGGAAAGAGGCCGCAAAAACGGGTGGGCTATAGCCTTGGGGGGTGGGGCTGGCCAACTTCGTCCGCCGGACTCCGAATGGCGCGAGACTTTGCGAGGCGCCTCCGTGTGCCAAAAATAGGCCGCGGGCACAGCCGCGCCCAAAAATACCCGCCCGAAGGCCGGGGCGCCAAGTTCGTCCAGCGGAAAGAGGCCGCAAAAACGGGTGGGCTATAGCCTTGGGGGGTGGGGCTGGCCAACTTCGTCCGCCGGAATCGGAATGGCGCGAGACTTTGCGAGGCACCTCCGTGTGCCAAAAATAGGCCGCGGGCACAGCCGCGCCCAAAAATACCCGCCCGAAGGCCGGGGCGCCAAGTTCGGCCAGCGGAAAGAGGCCACAAAAACGGGTGGGCTATAGCCTTGGGGGGTGGGGCTGGCCAACTTCGTCCGCCGGACTCGGAATGGCGCGAGACTTTCCGAGGCGCCTCCGTGTGCCAAAAATAGGCCGCGGGCACAGCCGCGCCCAAAAATACCCGCCCGAAGGCCGGGGCGCCAAGTTCGTCCAGCGGAAAGAGGCCACAAAAACGGGTGGGCTATAGCCTTGGGGGGTGGGGCTGGCCAACTTCGTCCGCCGGACTCGGAATGACGTGAGACTTTGCGAGGTGCCTCCGTGTGCCAAAAATAGGCCGCGGGCACAGCCGCGCCCAAAAATACCCGCCCGAAGGCCGGGGCGCCAAGTTCGTCCAGCGGAAAGAGGCCACAAACCCGGTGGGCTATAGCCTTGGGGGTGGGGCTAGCCAACTTCGTCCGCCGGACTCAGACTGGCGCGAGACCTTTCGAGGCGCCTCCGTGTGCCAAAAATAGGCCGCGGGCACAGCCGCTCCTAAAAATACCCGCCCGAAGGCCGGGGCGCCAAGTTCGTCCCAGCGGAAAGAGGCCACAAAACGGGTGGGCTATAGCCTTGGGGGTGGGCTGGCCAACTTCGTCCGCCGGACTCGGAATGGCGCGAGACTTTGCGAGGCGCCTCCGTGTGCCAAAAATAGGCCGCGGGCACAGCCGCTCCCAAAAATACCTGCCCGAAGGCCGGGGCGCCAAGTTCGTCCAGCGGAAAGAGGCCGCAAAAACGGGTGGGCTATAGCCTTGGGGGGTGGGGCTGGCCAACTTCGTCCGCCGGACTCCGAATGGCGCGAGACATTGCGAGGCGTCAACCGGGGCCCAAAAAAGGCCGCGGGCACAGCCGCGCCCAAAAATACCCGCCCGAAGGCCGGGGCGCCAAGTTCGTCCAGCGGAAAGAGGCCACAAAAACGGGTGGGCTATAGCCTTGGGGGGTGGGGCTGGCCAACTTCGTCCGCCGGACTCGGAATGGTTTAAAGAATTTACGAGGCGCCTCCGTGTGCCAAAAATAGGCCGCGGGCACAGCCGCGCCCAAAAATACCTGCCCGAAGGCCGGGGCGCCAAGTTCTTCCAGCGGAAAGAGGCCACAAAAACGGGTGGGCTATAGCCTTGGGGTGTGGGGGTTGCCAACTTCGTCCGCCGGATTCGGAATGGTTTAAAGACTTTGCGAGGCGCCTCCGTGTGCCAAAACTAGGCCGCGGGCACAGCCGCGCCCAAAAATACCCGCCCGAAGGCCGGGGCGCCAAGTTCGTCCAGCGGAAAGAGGCCACAAAAACGGGTGGGCTATAGCCTTGGGGGTGGGGCTGGCCAACTTCGTCCGCCGGACTCGGAATGCCGCGACACTTTGCGAGGCACCTCCGTGTGCCAAAAATAGGCCATGGGTACAGCCGCACCCAAAATACCCGCCCGAAGGCCGGGCGCCAAGTTCTTCCAGCGGAAAGAGGCCACAAAACGGGTGGGCTATAGCCTTGGGGGTGGGGCTGGCCAACTTCGTCCGCCTCGGATTTGGAATGGTTTAAAGACTTTGCGAGGCGCCTCCGTGTGCCAAAAATAGGCCATGGGCACAGCCGCGCCTAAAAATACCCGTCCGAAGGCCGGGCGCCAAGTTCGTCCAGCGGAAAGAGGCCACAAAACGGGTGGGCTATAGCCTTGGGGGTGGGGCTGGCCAACTTCGTCCGCCGAACTCGGAATGGTTTAAAGACTTTGCGAGGCGCCTCCGTGTGCCAAAATAGGCCGCGGGCACAGCCGCGCCTTAAAATACCCGCCCGAAGGGCGGGCGCCAAGTTCGTCCAGCGGAAAGAGGCCACAAAAACGGGTGGGCTATAGCCTTGGGGGGTGGGGCTGGACAACTTCGACCGCCGGACTCGGAATGGTTTAAAGACTTTGCGAGCCGCCTCCGTGTGCCAAAAAATGGCCGCGTGCACAGCCGCACCCAAAAATACCCGCCCGAAGGCCGGGGCGCCAAGTTCGTCCAGCGGAAAGAGGCCACAAAAACGGGTGGGCTATAGCCTTGGGGGGTGGGGCTGGCCAACTTCGTCCGCCGGACTCGGAATGGCGCGAGACTTTACGAGGCGCCTCCGTGTGCCAAAAATAGGCCGCGGGCACAGCCGCGCCCAAAAATACCCGCCCGAAGGCCGGGGCGCCAAGTTCGTCCAGCGGAAAGAGGCCACAAAAACGGGTGGGCTATAGCCTTGGGGGGTGGGGCTGGCCAACTTCGTCCGCCGGACTCAGAATGGTTTAAAGAGTTTGCGAGGCGCCTCCGTGTGCCAAAAATAGGCCATGGGCACAGCCGCGCCCAAAAATACCCGCCCGAAGTCCGGGGAGCCAAGTTCGTCCAGCGGAAAGAGGCCACAAAAACGGGTGGGCTATAGCCTTGGGGGTGGGGCTGGCCAACTTTGGTCCGCTCGGACTCGGAATTGCGCAAGACTTTGCGAGGCGCCCCGTGAGCTAAAAATAGGCCGCTGGCACAGCCGCGCCCAAAAATACCCGCCCGAAGGCCGGGGCGCCAAGTTCGTCCAGCGGAAAGAGGCCACAAAAACGGGTGGGCTATAGCCTTGGGGGGTGGGGCTGGCCAACTTCGTCCGCCGGACTCGGAATGGTTTAAAGACTTTGCGAGGCGCCTCCGTGTGCCAAAAATAGGCTGCGGGCACAGCCGCGCCCAAAAATACCCGCCCAAGGCCGGGCGCCAAGTTCGTCCCAGCGGAAAGAGGCCACAAAACGGGTGGGCTATAGCCTTGGGGGTGGGGCTGGCCAACTTCGTCCGCCGGACTCGGAATGGCGCGAGACTTTGCGAGGCGCTCCGTGTGCCAAAATAGGCCGTGGGGCACAGCCGCGCCCAAAAATACCCGCCCGAAGGCCGGGCGCCAAGTTCGTCCCAGCGGAAAGAGGCCACAAAACGGGTGGGCTATAGCCTTGGGGGTGGGGCGGGCCAACTTCGTCCGCCGGACTCGGAATGGCGCGAGACTTTGCGAGCCGCCTCCGTGTGCCAAAATAGGCCGCGGGCACAGCCGCGCCCAAAAATACCCGCCCGAAGGCCGGGGCGCCAATTCGTCCAGCGGAAAGAGGCCACAAAAACGGGTGGGCTATAGCCTTGGGGGGTGGGGCTGGCCCACTTCGTCCGCCGGACTCGGAATGGCGCGAGACTTTGCGAGGCGCCTCCGTGTGCCAAAAATAGGCCGCGGGCACAGCCGCGCCTAAAAATACCCGCCCGAAGGCCGGGGCGCCAAGTTCGTCCAGCGGAAAGAGGCCACAAAAACGGGTGGGCCATAGCCTTGGGGGGTGGGGCTGGCCAACTTCGTCCCCGGACTCGGAATGGCGCGAGCCTTTCCGAGCCGCCTCCGTGTGCCAAAAATAGGCCGCGGGCACAGCCGCCCAAAAATACCCGCCCGAAGGCCGGGGCGCCATGTTCATCCAGTGGAAAGAGGCCACAAAAACGGGTGGGCTATAGCCTTGGGGGGTGGGGCTGGCCAACTTCGTCCGCCGGACTCGGAATGGCGCGAGACTTTGCGAGGCGCCTCCGTGTGCCAAAAATAGGCCGCGGGCACAGCCGCGCCCAAAAATGCCCGCCCGAAGGCCGGGGCGCCAAGTTCGTCCAGCGGAAAGAGGCCACAAAAACGGGTGGGCTATAGCCTTGGGGGGTGGGGCTGGCCAACTTCGTCCGCCGGACTCGGAATGGCGCGAGACTTTGCGAGGCGCCTCCGTGTGCCAAAAATAGCCCGTGGGCACAGCCTCGCCCTATAATTCCCGCCCGAAGGCCGGGGCGCCAAGTTCGTCCAGCGGAAAGAGGCCACAAAAACGGGTGGCCTATAGCCTTGGGGGGTGGGGCTGGCCAACTTCGTCCGCCGGACTCGGAATGGTTTAAAGACTTTGCGAGGCACCTCCGTGTGCCAAAAATAGGCCGCGGGGACAGCCGCGCCCAAAAATACCCGCCCGAAGGCCGGGGCGCCAAGTTCGTCCAGCGGAAAGAGGCCACAAAAACGGTGGGCTATAGCCTTGGGGGTGGGGCTGGCCAACTTCGTCCGCTCGGACTCGAATGGCGCGAGACTTTGCGAGGCGTCTCCGTGTGCCAAAATAGGCCGCGGGCACAGCCGCGCCCAAAAATACCCGCCCGAAGGCCGGGCGCCAAGTTCGCCCAGCGGAAAGAGGCCACAAAACGGTGGGCTATAGCCTTGGGGGGTGGGGCTGGCCAACTTCGTCCGCCGGACTCGGAATGGTTTAAAGACTTTACGAGGCGCCTCTGTGTCCCAAAAAAAGGTCGCGGGCACAGCCGCGCGCAAAAATAACCCCCAGAACGCCGGGGCGCCAAGGACTTCCTGCGGAAATAGGCCCCAAAAACGGGCGTGCAACAGCCTTGGGGGTGTGGCTGGCCAACTTCGTCCGCCGGACTCGGAATGGTTTAAAGACTTTACGAGGCGCCTCCGTGTGCCAAAAATAGGCCGCGGGCACAGCCGCGCCCAAAAATACCCGCCCGAAGGCCGGGGCGCCAAGTTCGTCCAGCGGAAAGAGGCCACAAAAACGGGTGGGCTATAGCCTTGGGGGTGGGGCTGGCCAACTTCGTCCGCCGGACTCGGAATGGCGCGAGACTTTGCGAGGCGCCCCGTGTGCTGTGGCCAGGCCGCCGGCACAGCCGCGCCCAAAAATACCCGCCCGAAGGCCGGGCGCCAAGTTCGGCCCAGCGGAAAGAGGCCACAAAAACGGGTGGGCTATAGCCTTGGGGGTGGGCTGGCCAACTCGTCCGCTGGACTCGGAATGGCGCGAGACTTTGCGAGGCGCCCATGTGCCAAAAATAGGCCGCGGGCACAGCCGCGCCTAAAAATACCCGCCCAAGGCCGGGCGCGCCAAGTTCATCCAGCGGAAAGAGGCCACAAAACGGGTGGGCTATAGCCTTGGGGCGGGGCTGGCCAACTTCGTCCGCCGGACTCGGAATGGTTTAAAGACTTTACGAGGCGCCTCCGTGTGCCAAAAATAGGACGCGGGCACAGCCGCGCCCAAAAATACCCGCCCGAAGGCCGGGCGCCAAGTTCGCCCAGCGGAAAGAGGCCACAAAACGGGTGGGCTATAGCCTTGGGGGTGGGGCTGGCCAACTTCGTCCGCTGGACTCGGAATGGCGCGAGACTTTGCGAGGCGCCTCCGTGTGCCAAAAATAGGGCTCGCCGCACAGCCGCGCCCAAAAATACCCGCCCCAAGGCCGGGCGCCAAGTTCGTCCAGCGGAAAGAGGCCACAAAACGGGTGGGCTATAGCCTTGGGGGTGGGGCTGGCCAACTTCTGTCCGCCGGACTCGGAATGGCGCGAGACTTTGCGAGGCGTCTCCGTGTGCCAAAATAGGCCGCGGGCACAGCCGCGCCTAAAAATACCCGCCCGAAGGCCGGGCGCCAAGTTCGTCCAGCGGAAAAATGGCCAACAAACGGGTGGCCTATAGCCTTGGGGGGTGGGGCTGGCCAACTTCGTCCGCCGGACTCGGAATGGTTTAAAGACTTTGCGAGGCACCTCCGTGTGCCAAAAATAGGCCGCGGGGACAGCCGCGCCCAAAAATACCCGCCCGAAGGCCGGGGCGCCAAGTTCGTCCAGCGGAAAGAGGCCACAAAACCGGGTGGGCTATAGCCTTGGGGGGTGGGGCTGGCCAACTTCGTCCGCCGGACTCGGAATGGCGCGAGACTTTGCGAGGCGTCTCCGTGTGCCAAAAATAGGCCGCGGGCACAGCCGCGCCCAAAATACCTCGCCCGAAGGCCGGGCGCCAAGTTCGCCCAGCGGAAAGAGGCCACAAAACGGGTGGGCTATAGCCTTGGGGGTGGGGCTGGCCAACTTCGTCCGCCGGACTCGGAATGGTTTAAAGACTTTACGAGGCGCCTCCGTGTGCCAAAATAGGCTGCGGGCACAGCCGCGCCAAAATACCCGCCCGAAGGCCGGGGCGCCAAGTTCTTCCAGCGGAAAGAGGCCACAAAACGGGTGGGCTATAGCCTTGGGGGTGGGGCTGGCCAACTTCAATCCGCCGGATTCGGAATGGTTTAAAGACTTTGCGAGGCGCCCCGTGTGCCAAAATAGGTCAAAGGGCACAGCCGCGCCCAAAAATACCCGCCCAAGGCCGGGCGCCAAGTTCGTCCAGCGGAAAGAGGCCACAAAACGGGTGGGCTATAGCCTTGGGGGTGGGGCTGGCCAACTTCGTCCGCTGGACTCGGAATGGTTTAAAGACTTTGCGAGGCGCCTCCGTGTGCGAAAATAGGCCATGGGGCACAGCCGCGCCTAAAATACCCGTCCGAAGGCCGGGGCGCCAAGTTCGTCCAGCGGAAAGAGGCCACAAAAACGGGTGGGCTATAGCCTTGGGGGGTGGGGCTGGCCTACTTCGTCCGCTGGACTCGGAATGGCGCGAGACTTGGCGAGGCGCCTTCGTGTGCCAAAAATAGGCTGCGGGCACAGCCGCGCCCAAAATTACCCCCCCGAAGGCCGGGGCGCCATGTTCGTCCAGCGGAAAGAGGCCACAAAAACGGGTGGGCTATAGCCTTGGGGGGTGGGGCTGGCCAACTTCGTCCGCCGGACTCGGAATGGCGCGAGACTTCGCGAGGCGCCACGGCGCGCCTAACATAGGCCCCGGGCACAGCCGCGCCCAAAAATAACCGCCCGAAGGCCGGGGCGCCAAGTTCGTCGAGCGGGAGAGGGCCGCAAGGACGGGTGGGCTATAGCCTTGGGGGGGGGGGCTGGCCAACTTCGTCCGCCGGACTCGGAATGGCGCGAGACTTTGCGAGGCGCCTCCGTGTGCCATAAATAGGCCGCGGGCACAGCCGCGCCCAAAAATACCCGCCCAAGGCCGGGCGCCAAGTTCGTCCAGCGGAAAGAGGCCACAAAAAAGGGTGGGCTATAGACTTTGGGGGTGGGGCTGGGCAAGTTGGTGCGCCGGACTCGGAATGGCGCGAGACTTTGCGAGGCGCCTCCGTGTGCAAAAATAGGCCGCGGGCACAGCCGCGCCCAAAATACCCGCCCGAAGGCCGGGCGCCAAGTTCGTCCCAGCGGAAAGAGGCCACAAAAACGGGTGGGCTATAGCCTTGGGGGGGGGCTGGCCAACTTCTGTCCCGCTCGACTCGGAATGGTTTAAAGACTTTACGAGGCGCCTCCGTGTGCCAAATATAGGCCGCGGTCACAGCCGCGCCCAAAAATACCCGCCCGAAGGCCGGGCGCCAAGTTCGTCCCAGCGGAAATAGGCCACAAAAACGGTGGGCTATAGCCTTGGGGGGTGGGGCTGGCCATCTTCGTCTCGCCTCGGACTCGGAATGGTTTAAAGACTTTGCGAGGCGCTCCGTGTGCCAAAACTAGGGACGCGGCACAGCCGCGCCCAAAAAAAACCCGCCCGAAGGCCGGGGCGCCAAGTTCGTCCAGCGGAAAGAGGCCACAAAAACGGGTGGGCTATAGCCTTGGGGGTGGGGCGGGCCAACTTCGTCCGCTGACTCGGAATGGTTTAAAGATTTTGCGAGGCACCTCCGTGTGCCAAAAATAGGCCGCGGGCACAGCCGCGCCAAAAATAATACGGGTCCGAAGGCCGGGCGCCAAGTTCGGCCCAGCGGCATGTGGCCACAAAAACGGGTGGGCTATAGCATTGGGGGTGGGGCTGGCCAACTCGTCCGCCTGACTCGGAATGGCGCGAGACTTTGCGAGGCGCCTCCGTGTGCCAAAATAGGCTGGTCAAGCACAGCCGCGCCCAAAAATACCCCCCCGAAGGCCGGGCGCCATGTTCGGTCCCAGCGGAAAGAGGCCACAAAAACGGGTGGGCTATAGCCTTGGGGGTGGGGCTGGCCAACTTCGTCCGCCGGACTCGAATGGCGCGAGACTTTGCGAGGCGCCTCCGTGCTGTAATAGGCCGCGGGCACAGCCGTGCCTAAAATACCCACCCGAAGGCCGGGGCGCCAAGTTCGTCCATCGGAAAGAGGCCACAAAAACGGGTGGGCTATAGCCTTGGGGGGTGGGGCTGGCCAACTCCTCGTCCGCCGGACTCGGAATGGCGCGAGACTTTGCGAGGCGCCCGTGTGCTGGGCAAATAGGCCGCGGGCACAGCCGCCCCAAAATACCCGCCCGAAGGCCGGGCGCCAAGTTCGGCCCAGCGGAAAGAGGCCACAAAACGGGTGGGCTATAGCCTTGGGGGCGGGGCTGGCCAACTTCGTCCGCCGGACTTGGAATGGTTTAAAGACTTTACGAGGCGCCCGTGTGCTGTGGGGCTAGGACGCGGGCACAGCCGCGCCCAAAAATACCCGCCCGAAGGCCGGGCGCCAAATTCGTCCAGCGGAAAGAGGCCACAAAACGGTGGGCTATAGCCTTGGGGGTGGGGCTGGCTAACTTCGTCCGCTCGGACTCGGAATGGTTTAAAGACTTTGCGAGGCACCTCCGTGTGCCAAAAAATAGGTCATGGACACAGCCGCGCCCAAAAATACCTCCGCCCGAAGGCCGGGCGCAAAAGTTCGTCCAGCGGAAAGAGGGCACAAAACGGGTGGGCTATAGCCTTGGGGGTGGGGCTGGCCAACTTCGTCCGCTCGGACTCGGAATGGCGCGAGACTTTGCGAGGCGCCTCCGTGTGCCAAAATAGGCCGCGGGCACAGCCGCGCCCAAAATACCCGCCCAAGGCCGGGCGCCAAGTTCGGCCCAGCGGAAAGACGCCACAAAACGGGTGGGCTATAGCCTTGGGGGTGGGGCTGGCCAACTTCTCGTCCGCCGGACTCGGAATGGCGCGAGACTTTGCGAGGCGCTCCGTGTGCTGTGGCTGAGGCTGCGCGGCACAGCCGCGCCCAAAAATACCCTGGTCCGAAGGCCGGGCGCCAAGTTCGTCCAGCGGAAAGAGGCCACAAAAACGGGTGGGCTATAGCCTTGGGGGTGGGGCTGGCCAACTTCGTCCGCCGGACTCGGAATGGCGCGAGACTCTTGCGAGGCGCCGGCGTGTGCCAAAATAGGCTGCGGGCACAGCCAAGCACCAAAAATAACCGCCCGAAGGCCGGGCGCCAAGTTCGCCCAGCGGAAAGAGGCCACAAAAACGGGTGGGCTATAGCCTTGGGGGAGTGGGGCTGGCCAACTTCGTCCCGCCTCGGACTCGGAATGGCGCGAGACTTTGCGAGGCGCCTCCGTGTGCCAAAATAGGCCGCGGCACAGCCGCGCCCAAAAATACCCGCCCAAGGCCGGGCGCCAAGTTCGGTCCAGCGGAAAGAGGCCACAAAAACGGGTGGGCTATAGCCTTGGGGGTGGGGCTGGCCAACTTCTGTCCGCCGGACTCGGAATGGCGCGAGACTTTGCGAGGCGCCTCCGTGTGCCAAAATAGGCCGCGGCACAGCCGCGCCTAAAAATACCCGCCCGAAGGCCGGGCGCCAAGTTCGTCCCAGCGAAAGAGGCCACAAAAACGGGGTGGGCTATAGCCTTGGGGGGTGGGGCTGGCCAACTTCCTCCGCTCTGACTCGGAATGGCGCGAAGACTTTGCGAGGCGCCTCCGTGTGCTGTAATAGGGTCGCGGCACAGCCGCGCCCTAAAATACCCGCCCAAGGCCGGGCGCCAAGCTCGCTCCCAGCGGAAATAGGCCACAAAACGGGTGGGCTATAGCCTTGGGGTTGGGGCTGGCCATCTCATCCGGACCTCGGAATGGTTTAAAGACTTTGCGAGGCGCCTCCGTGTGCCAAAACTAGACGCGGGCACAGCCGCGCCAAAATACCCGCCCGAAGGCCGGGCGCGAAGTTCGGCCCAGCGGAAAGAGGCCACAAAAAACGGGTGGGCTATAGCCTTGGGGGTGGGGCTGGCCAACTTCGTCACTCGGACTCGGAATGGCGCGAAGACTTTGCGAGGCACCCCGTGTGCCAAAAATAGGCCGCGGCACAGCCGCGCTTAAAATACCCGTCCGAAGGCCGGGCGCAAGTCTGCCCCAAGCGGAAAGTGGCCACAAAAACGGGTGGGCTATAGCCTTGGGGGTTTGGGGCTGGCCAACTTCTGGGCTCCGCCGGACTCGAATGGCGCGAGATTTTGCGGGTGGCGCCTGTGCTGGTAAAATAGGTCATGGGCACAGCTGCGCCTAAAAATACCCGCCCGCAAGGCCGGGGCGCCAAGTTCGGCTCCAGCGGAAAGAGGCCACAAAAACGGGTGGGCTATAGCCTTGGGGGTGGGCTGGCCAACTCTCGTCCGCCGACTCGAATGGCGCGAGACTTTGCGAGGCGCCCGTGTGCTGCGAAAATAGGCCGCGGCACAGCCGCGCCTAAAAATACCCGCCCAAGGCCGGGCGCCAAGTTCGGGTCCATCGGAAAGAGGCCACAAAAACGGTGGGCTATAGCCTTGGGGGTGGGGCTGGCCAACTCGGGTCCGCTCGGACTCGGAATGGCGCAAGACTTTGGGAGGCGCCTCCGTGTGCTGGGCCAGGCCGCGGGCACAGCCGCGCCCAAAAATACCCGCCCGAAGGCCGGGCGCCAAGTTCGTCCCAGCGGAAAGAGGCCACAAAACGGGTGGGCTATAGCCTTGGGGGTGGGGCTGGCCAACTTCGTCCGCTGGACTCCCGGAATGGCACGAGACTTTCAGAGGCGCTCCGTGTGCCAAAATAGGTCAAAGGGCACAGCCGCGCCTAAAAATACCCGCCAGAAGGCCGGGCGCCAAGTTCGTCCAAGCGGAAAGAGGCCACAAAAACGGGTGGGCTATAGCCTTGAGGGGTGGGCTGGCTCCACTTCATCCGCCGGACTCGGAATGGCGCGAGACTTTGCGAGTCGCCTTCGTGTGCCAAAATAGGCCGCGGCACAGCCGCGCCTGTAAAAATACCCGCCCCAAGGCCGGGCGCCAAGTTCTGTCCAGCGGAAAGAGGCCACAAAACGGGTGGGCTATAGCCTTGGGGGTGGGCTGGCCAACTGGTCCGCCGGACTCGGAATGGCGCGAGACTTTGCGAGGCAACTCAGTGTGCCAAAATAGGCTGTGGGCACAGCCGCGCTAAAAATACCCGCCCGAAGGCCGGGGGCGCCAAGTTCGCCCAGCGGAAAGAGGCCACAAAAATGGGTGGCTATAGCCTTGGGGTTTGGGGCTGGCCAACTTCTGTCCGCCGGACTCGAATGGCGCGAGACTTTGCGAGGCGCCTCCGTGTGCCAAAAATAGGCCGCTGGAAGAGCCTCCACCCTAAATACCCGCCCGAAGGCCGGGGCGCCAAGTTAGTCGAGCGGAAATAGGCCACAAAAACGGGGGGGCTATAGCCTTGGGGTTTGGTGCTGGCCAACTTCGTCCGCTCGGACTCGGAATGGCGCGAGACTTTGGGAGGCGCCTGCGTGTGCCAAAAATAGGCCGCGGGCACAGCCGCGCCTAAAAATACTCGCCCGAAGGCCGGGAGCCAAGTTCGTCCCAGTGGAAAGAGGCCAAAAAACGGGTGGGCTATAGCCTTGGGGGTGGGGCTGGCCAACTTCGTCCATTGGACTCGGAATGGTGCGAGACTTTACGAGGCGCCTCCGTGTTGCTAAAAATAGGCTGCGGGCACAGCCGCGCCTTAAAAATACCCCGCCCGAGGCCGGGCGCCAAGTTCATCCAGCGGAAAGAGGCCACAAAAACGGGTGGGCTATAGCCTTGGGGGTGGGGGCTGGCCAACTTCGTCCGCCGGACTCGGAATGGCGAGACTTTGCGAGGCGCCTCCGTGTGCCAAAAATAGGCCGCGGGCACAGCCGCGCCCAAAAATACCCGCCCGAAGGCCGGGGCGCCAAGTTCGTCCAGCGGAAAGAGGGCACAAAAACGGGTGGGCTATAGCCTTGGGGGGTGGGGCTGGCCAACTTCGTCCGCCGGACTCGGAATGGCGCGAGACTTTGCGAGGCGCCTCCGTGTGCCAAAAATAGGCCGCGGGCACAGCCGCGCCCAAAAATACCGAGCCGAAGGCCGGGGCGCCAAGTTCTGGTCGTGCGGAAAGAGGCCACAAAAACGGGTGGGCTATTGCCTTGGGTGGGTGGGGCTGGCCAACTTCGCCCGCCGGACTCGGAATGGCGCGAGACTTTGCGAGGCGCCTCCGTGTGCCAAAAATAGGCATGGGCACAGCCGCGCCAAAAATACCCGCCCCAAGGCCGGGCGCCAAGTCTCGTCCAGCGGAAAGAGGCCACAAAACGGGTGGGCTATAGCCTTGGGGGAGGGGCTGGCCAACTTCGTCCGCCGGACTCGGAATGGCGCGAGACTTTGCGAGACACCTCAGTGTACCAAAATAGGCCGCGGGCACAGCCGCGCCCAAAAATACTCCGCCCGAAGGCCGGGCGCCAAGTCTGGCGTCCAGCGGAAAGAGGCCACAAAACGGGTGGGCTATAGCCTTGGGGGAGTGGGGCTGGCCAACTTCGTCCGCGCGGACTCGGAATGGCGCGAGACTTTGCATGAGGCGCCTCCGTGTGTGCCAAAAATAGGCCGCGGGCAAAGCCAGCGCCCAAAAATACCCGCCCAAGGCCGGGCGCCAAGGTCTGGTCCAGCGGAAGAGGGCACAAAACGGGTGGGCTATAGCCTTGGGGGTGGGGCTGGCCAACCGTCCCGCCGGACTCGGAATGGCGCGAGACTTTGCGAGGCGCTCCGTGTCACCAAAAATAGGCCGCGGGCACAGCCGCGCCCAAAAATACCCGCTTGAAGGCCGGGGCGCCAAGTTCGTCCAGCGGAATGAGGCCACAAAAACGGGTGGGCTATAGCCTTCTTGGGGTTGGGGCTGGCCAACTTCGGTCCGCGCGGACTCGGAATGGCGCGAGACTTTGCGCAGGCGCCTCCGTGTACCAAAAATAGGCCGCGGGCACAGCCGCGCCTTAAAATACCCGCCCAAGGCCGGGCGCCAAGTTCGTCCAAGCGGAAAGAGGCCACAAAAGCGGGTGGGCTATAGCCTTGGGGGTGGGGCTGGCCAACTTCGTCCGCCGGACTCGGAATGGCGCGAGACTTTGCGAGGCGCCTCCGTGTGTGCAAAAATAGGCCGCGCACAGCCGCGCCCAAAAATACCCGCCTCGAAGGCCGGGGCCAAGTTCGTCCAGCGGAAAGAGGCCACAAAAGCGGGTGGGCTATAGCCTTGGGGTTTGGGGCTAGCCAACTTCTGTCCGCGGACTCGGAATGGCGCAAGACTTTGCGAGGGTCGTCCGTGTGCCAAAAATAGGCCGCGGGCACAGCTGCGCAAAAATACTCTGCTCCGAAGGCCGGGGCGCCAAGTTCGTCCAGCGGAAAAAGGCCACAAACGGGTGGGCGATAGCCTTGGGGGGTGGGACTGGCCAACTTCGTCCCCCGGACTCGGAATGGCGCGATACTTTGCGAGGCACCTCCGTGTGCCAAAAAATAGGCCGCGGGAACAGCCGCGCCCAAAAATACCCGCCCGAAGGCCGGGGCGCCAAGTTCGTCCAGCGGAAAGAGGCCCCAAAAACGGGTGGGCTATAGCCTTGGTGGGTGGGGCTGCCCAACTTCGTTCGCCGGACTCGGAATGGCGTGACACTTTGCGAGGTGCTTCCGTGTGCCAAAAACAGGCTGCGGGCACAGCCGCGCCCAAAAATACCCGCCCGAAGGCCGCGGCGCCAAGTTCGTCCAGCGGAAAAAGGCCAAAAAAACGGGTGGGCTATAGCCTTGGGGGGTGGGGCTGGCCAACTTCGTCCGCCGGAATCGGAATGGCGCAAGACTTTGGGAGGCGCCTCCGTGGGCCAAAAATAGGCCGCGGGGCACAGCCGCGCCCTTAAAAATACCCGCCCGAAGGCCGGGCGCCAAGTTCGTCCAGCGGAAAGAGGCCACAAAAACGGGTGGGCTATAGCCTTGGGGGTGGGGCTGGCCAACTTCGTCCGCTTGGACTCGGAATGGCACGAGACTTTGCGAGGCGCCTCCGTGTGCCAAAAATAGGCCATGGGCACAGCCGCGCCCAAAAATACCCGCCAGAAGGCCGGGCGCCAAGTTCGTCCAGCGGAAAGAGGCCACAAAAGCGGGTGGGCTATAGCCTTGAGGGGTGGGGCTGGCCCACTCTCGTCCGCGGACTCGGAATGGCGCGAGACTATGCGAGGCGCATTCGTGTGCCAAAAATAGGCCGCGGCACAGCCGCGCCCAAAATTACCCACCCGAAGGCCGGGGCGCCAAGTCTGTCCAGCGGAAAGAGGCCACAAAAGCGGGTGGGCTATAGCCTTGGGGAGTGGGGCTGGCCCACTTCGTCCGCCGGACTCGGAATGGCGCGAGACTTTGCGAGGCACCTCCGTGTGCCAAAATAGGCCGGGGCACAGCCGCGCCCAAAATACCCGCCTCGAAGGCCGGGCGCCAAGCCTCGTCCAGCGGAAAGAGGCCACAAAACGGGTGGGCTATAGCCTTGGGGTTTGGGGCTGGCCAACTTCGTCCGCCGGACTCGTAATGGCGCGAGACTTTGCGAGGCGCCTCCGTGTGCCAAAAATAGGCATGGGCACAGCCAAGCGCTAAAATATACCCGCCCAAGGCTGGGCGCCAAGTCTCGTCCAGCGGAAAGAGGCCACAAAACGGGTGGGCTATAGCCTTGGGGTTTGGGGCTGGCCAACCGTCCGCTGGACTCGGAATGGCGCGAGACTTTGGGAGGTGCCTCCGTGTGCCAAAAATAGGCATGGGCACAGCCGCGCCCAAAAATACCCGCCCAAGGCCGGGAGCCAAGTTCGTCCAGCGGAAAGAGGCCACAAAAACGGGTGGGCTATAGGGATGGGGTGTGCGCCTGGCAAACCACGTCCGCCGGACTCGGAATGGCGGAGACTTTGCGAGGGGCCACCGTGTGCCAAAAAATAGGCCGCGAGCACAGCCTCGCCCAAAGATAACCGTCCGAAGGCCGGGGCGCCAAGTTCGTCCAGCGGAAAAAGGCCACAAAAACGGGTGGGCTATAGCCTTGGGGGGTGGGGCTGGCCAACTTCGTCCGCCGGACTCGGAATGGCGCGAGACTTTGCTTGGCGCCTCCGTGTGCCAAAAATTGGCCGCGGGCTCAGCCGCGCCCAATAAGCCACGCCCGAAGGCCGGGGCGCCAGGTTCGTCCAGCGGAAATATGCCACAAAAACGGGTGGGCTATAGCCTTGGGGTTTGGGGCTGGCCAACTCGTCCGCCGGACTCGGAATGGCGCGAGACTTTGCGAGGCACTTCCGTGTGTGCAAAAATAGGCCGCAGGCACAGCCGCGCCTAAAAATACCAGCCCGAAGGCCGGGCGCCAAGTTCGCCCAGCGGAAAGAGGCCACAAAAAGCGGGTTGTCTATAGCCTTGGGGGTGGGGGCTGGCCAACTTCGTCCGCCGGACTCGGAATGGCGCGAGACTTTGCGAGGCGCCTCCGTATGCAAAATAGGCTGCGGGCACAGCCGCGCTAAAAATACCCTTGGGCCGGGCGCCAAGTTCGTCCAGCGGAAATAGGCCACAAAAACGGGTGGGCTATAGCCTTGGGGTTTGGGGCTGGCCAACTTCGTCCGCCGGACTCGGAATGGCGCGAGACTTTGCGAGGCGCCTCCGTGTGCCAAAAATAGACCGCGGGCACAGCCGCGCCCAAAAATACCCGCCCGAAGGCCGGGGCGCAAAGTTCGTCCAGCGGAAAGAGGCCACAAAAACGGGTGGGCTATAGCCTTGGGGTTTGGGGCTGGCCAACTTCGTCCGCCGGACTCGGAATGGCGCGAGACTTTGGGAGGCGCCTCCGTGTGCCAAAAATAGGCCGCGGGCACAGCCGCGCCCAAAAATACCCGCCCGAAGGCCGGGGAGCCAAGTTCGTCCAGCGGAAAGAGGCCACAAAAACGGGTGGGCTATAGCCTTGGGGGGTGGGGCTGGCCCACTTCGTCCGCCGGACTCGGAATGGCGCGAGACTTTGCGAGGCACTTCCGTGTGCCAAAAATAGGCCGCGGCCACAGCCGCGCCCAAAAATACCAGCCCGAAGGCCGGGGCGCCAAGTTCGTCCAGCGGAAAGAGGCCACAAAAACGGGTGGGCTATAGCCTTGGGGGGTGGGGCTGGCCCACTTCGTCCGCCGGACTCGGAATGGCGCGAGACTTTGCTAGTCGCCTCCGTGTGCCAAAAATAGGCCGCCGGCACAGCCGCGCCCAAAAATACCCGCCCGAAGGCCGGGGCGCCAAGTTCGTCCAGCGGAAAGAGGCCACAAAAACGGGTGGGCTATAGCCTTGGGGGGTGGGGCTGGCCAACTTCGTCCGCCGGACTCGGAATGGCGCGAGACTTTGCGAGGCACCTCCGTGTGCCAAAAATAGGCCGTGGGCACAGCCGCGCCCAAAAATACCCGCCCGAAGGCCGGGGCGCCAAGTTCGTCCAGCGGAAAGAGGCCACAAAAACGGGTGGGCTATAGCCTTGGGGTTTGGGGCTGGCCAACTTCGTCCGCCGGACTCGGAATGGCGCGAGACTTTGCGAGGCACCTCTGTGTGCCAAAAATAGGCCGTGGGCACAGCCGCGCCCAAAAATACCCGCCCGAAGGCCGGGCGCCAAGACCGTCCAGCGGAAAGAGGCCACAAAAGCGGGTGGGCTATAGCCTTGGGGTTTGGGGCTGGCCAACTCGTCCGCCGGACTCGGAATGGCGCGAGACTTTGCGAGGCGCCTTCGTGTGCCAAAAATAGACCGCATGGCACAGCCGCGCCTAAAAATACCCGCCCGAAGGCGGGGCGCAAAGTTCGTCCAGCGGAAAGAGGCCACAAAAGCGGGTGGGCTATAGCCTTGGGGTTTGGGGCTGGCCAACAATGGTCCGCCGGACTCGGAATGGCGCGACTTTGGGAGGCGCCTCCGTGTGCCAAAAATAGGCCGGCGGGCACAGCCGCGCCAAAAATACCCGCCCGAAGGCCGGGAGCCAAGTCTCGCCCAGCGGAAAGAGGCCACAAAACGGGTGGGCTATAGCCTTGGGGGTGGGGCTGGCCAACTCTGCGTCCGCCGGACTCGGAATGGTGCGAGACTTTACGAGGCGCTCCGTGTGCCAAAAATAGGCCGCGGGCACAGCCGCGCCTAAAAATACCTCCGGTCGAAGGCCGGGCGCTAAGTTCGTCCAGCGGAAAGAGGCCACAAAACGGGTGGGCTATAGCCTTGTGGGCTGGGGCTGGCCAACTTCGTCCGCCGGACTCGGAATGGCGCGAGACTTTTCGAGGCACCTCCGTGTGCCAAAATAGGCGGCGGGCACAGCCACGCCCAAAAATACCCGCCCGAAGGCCGGGGCGCCATTTTCGTCCAGTGGAAAGTGGCCACAAACCGGGGGGGCTTAAGCAGGGGGGGTGGGGCTGGCCAACTTCGTCCGCCGGACTCGGAATGGCGTGAGACTTTGCGAGGCACTTCCGTATGCCAAAATAGTGCCGCGGCCACAGCCGCGCCTAAAAATACCAGCCAGAAGGCCGGGCGCCAAGTTCGTCCAGCGGAAAGAGGCCACAAAACGGGTGGGCTATATAGCCTTGGGGGTGGGCTGGCCCACTTCGTCCGCCTTTCGGACTCGGAATGGCGCGAGACTTGGGTAGTCGCCTCCGTGTGCCAAAAATAGTCGCCCGGCACAGCCGCGCCAAAAATACCCGCCCGAAGGCCGGGCGCCAAGTTCGGCCCAGCGGAAAGAGGCCACAAAAGCGGGTGGGCTATAGCCTTGGGGGTGGGGGCTGGCTAACTTGGTCCGCCGGACTCCTCGAATGGCGCGAGACTTTGCGAGGCACCTCCGCGTGCCAAAAATAGGCCGTGGCGCAGCCGCGCCCAAAAATACCCGCCCGAAGGCCGGGCGCCAAGTTCGCCCAGCGGAAAGAGGCCACAAAACGGGTGGGCTATAGCCTTGGGGTTTGGGGCTGGCCAACTCGTCCGCCGGACTCGGAATGGCGCGAGACTTTGCGAGGCGCCTTCGGTGCCAAAAATAGATCATGGGGCACAGCCGCACCCAAAAATACCCGCCCGAAGGTCAAGCGCAAAGTTCGCCCAGCGGAAAGAGGCCACAAAACGGGTGGGCTATAGCCTTGGGGTTTGGGGCTGGCCAACTTCGTCCGCCGGACTCGGAATGGCGCGAGACTTTGGGAGGCACCTCCGTGAGCCAAAAATAGGCCGCGGGCACAGCCGCCGCCAAAATACCACGCCCGACGGCGGCGGAGCCAGGTGCGTCCAGCGGCAAAAGGCCCCAATAGCGGGTGGGCGATAGCCTTGGGGGGTGGGGCTGGCCAACTTTTCTAAGATCCGCCGGACTCGGAATGGTGCGAGACTTTACGAGGCGCCTCCGTGTGCCAAAAATAGGCCCTTGGCACAGCCGCGCCAAAATACCCGAAGGCCGGGGCTCTAAGTTCGTCCAGCGGAAAGAGGCCACAAAAACGGGTGGGCTATAGCCTTGGGGGTGGGGCTGGCCAACTCGTCCGCCGGACTCGGAATGGCGCGAGACTTTGCGAGGCGCCTCCGTGTGCCAAAAAATAGGCCAGCGGGCACAGCCACGCCCAAAATACCCCGCCCGAAGGCCGGGCGCCAAGTCGTGGCTCCAGCGGAAAGAGGCCACAAAACGGGGTGGGCTATAGCCTTGGGGGTGGGGCTGGCCAACTTCGTCCGCCGGACTCGGAATGGCGCGAGACTTTGCGAGGCGCCCCGTATGCCAAAAATAGGCTGCAGGCACAGCCGCGCCCAAAAATACCCGCCCGAAGGCCGGGCGCTAAGTTCGCCCAGCGGAAAGAGGCCACAAAACGGGTGGGCTATAGCCTTGGGGTTTGGGGCTGGCCAACTTTCAGTCCGCCCGGACTCGGAATGGCGCGAGACTTTGGGAGGCGCCTGCGTGTGCCAAAACTAGTCCGCGGGCACAGCCGCAGCTAAAATACCCGCCCGAAGGCCGGGCGCCAAGTTCGTCCTGCGGAAAGAGGCCACAAAACGGGTGGGCTATAGCCTTGGGGGTGGGGCTGGCCAACTTCGTCCGCTCGGACTCGGAATGGCGCGAGACTTTGCGAGGCACCTCCGTGTGCCAAAAATAGCCGCGCACAGCAGCGCCCAAAATACCCGCCCAAGGCCGGGCGCCAAGTTGGCCCAGCGGAAAGAGGCCACAAAAACGGGTGGGCTATAGCCTTGGGGTTTGGGGCTGGCCTTCTGGTCCGGACTCGACTCGGAATGGCGCGAGACTTTGCGAGGCACTCCGCAGTTGTAAATAGCCGCGCGGGCACAGCCGCTGGCCTAAAAATACCCGCCCAAGGCCGGGCGCAAAGCCAGGTCTCATCCAGCGGAAAGAGGCCACAAAAACGGGTGGGCTATAGCCTTGGGGGTGGGGCTGGCCAACTTCGTCCGCCGACTCGGAATGGCGCGAGACTTTGCGAGGCGCCTCCGTGTGGGCTAGGCCGCGGCACAGCCGCGCCACAAAAATAATACCCGCCAAGGCCGGGGTACCAAGTTCGTCCAGCGGAAAGAGGCCACAAAACGGGTGGGCTATAGCCTTGGGGGTGGACTGGCCAACTTCGTCCGCCGGACTCGGATGGCGCGAGACTTTGCGAGGCGCCCCGTATGCCAAAAAATAGGTTACGGGCACAGCCGCGCCCAAAAATACCCGCCCCGAAGGTCGGGCGCCAAGTTCGTCCCAGCGGAAAGAGGCCACAAAAACGGGTGGGCTATAGCCTTGGGAGTTGGGGGCTGGCCAACTTCATCCACTGGACTCGGAATGGCGCGAGACTTTGCGAGCACTTCCCGTGTGCCAAAAATAGCCACGCGCACAGCCGCGCCCAAAAATAATCAGCTCAAGGCCGGGCGCAAGTTCGTCCCAGCGGAAAGAGGCCACAAAAACGGGTGGGCTATAGCCTTGGGGTGGGGCTGGCTAACTTCGTCCGCCGGACTCGGAATGGCGCGAGACTTGCGAGGCCCGTGTGCCAAAAATAGGCCGCAGGGTACAGCCGCGCTGTAAATACCCGCCGAAGGCCGGGCGCCAAGTTCGTCCAGCGGAAAGAGGCCACAAAATGTGGTGGGCTATAGCCTTGGGGGTGGGGCTGGCCAACTTCGTCCGCTTCGGACTCCGGAATGGCGCGAGACTTTGCGAGGCGCCCAGGCTACCAAAAATAGGCCGCGGCACAGCCGCGCCAAAATACCCGCCCGAAGGCCGGGCGCCAAGTTCGTCCAGCGGAAAGAGGCCACAAAACGGGTGGGCTATAGCCTTGGGGGTGGGACTGGCCAACTTCTGTCCGCCGGACTCGGAATGGCGCGAGACTTGCGAGGCGCCTCCGTGTGCCAAAAAAGGCTGCCACGGGCACAGCCGCGCCTAAAAATACCCGCCCGAAGGCCGGCGCCAAGTCTGTCCTCCAGCGGAAAGAGGCCACAAGAGCGGGTGGGCTATAGCCTTGGGAGTGGGGCTGGCCAACTTCGTCCGCCTGGACTCGGAATGGCGCGAGACTTCATGAGGGCTCCGTGTGCCAAAAATAGGCCACGGCACAGCCGCGCCCAAAAATACCCGCCCGAAGGCCGGGCACCTGGTTCGTCCAGCGGAAAGAGGCCACAAAAACGGGTGGGCTATAGCTTGGGGTTTGGGATGGCCAACCTCGTCCGCTGGACTCGGAATGGCGCGAGACTTTGAGTAGGCACTTCCGTGTGCCAAAAATAGGCCATTGAGCACAGCCGCGCCAAAATACCCGCCCAAGGCCAGGCGCCAAGTTCTTCCCAGCGGGAAAGGCCACCAAAAACGGGTGGGCTATAGCCTTGGGGAATTGGGGCTGGCCAACTTCTGGTCGGACTCCCGGCCATGGCGAGACTTACAGCGGCCTCCGTACCAAAAATAGGCCGCGAGGCACAGCTGCTTAAAAATACCCGCCCGAAGGTCAGGCCAAGTTCGTCCAGTGAAAGAGGCCACAAAAGCGGGCGGGCTATGTGCCTGCGCTGGGGGCTAGCCTAACCTCGTCCGCTGAACTCGGAATGGCGCGAGACTTTATCGGCGCCTCCGTGCTGAAAATAGCCAGGGCACAGCCGCGCCTAAAAATACTCGCCCAAGGTATAGCCAAGTTCGTCCAGCGGAAATTGGAGTCACAAAGCCGGGCTGCTATAGCTCTGGGCGGGCTGCCGTCTCACTTGATACGGACTCGGGAATGGCGCGAGACTTTGCGAGGCGCTCCGTGTGCCAAAAATAGGCCGCGGGCACAGCCGCGCTGTAATACCCGCCCAAAGGCCGGGGCGCCAAGTTCGTCCCAGCGGAAAGAGGCCACAAAACGGGTGGGCTATAGCCTTGGGGTGGGGCTGGCCAACTCGTCCGCTGGACTCGGAATGGCGAGACTTTGCGAGGCGCCTCCGCGTGCCAAAATAGGCCGCGGGCACAGCCGCGCCTAAAAATACCCGCCCGAAGGTCGGGCGCCAAGTCGTCCAGCGGAAAGAGGCCATAAAACGGGTGGGCTATAAAGGCCTTGGGGGTGGGGAATGGCCAACTTTGTCCCTGTGTGACTCATGGAATGGCGCGAGACTTTGGGAGGCCTCCGTGTTCGCCTTTGCGAAATAGGCCATGGACACAGCCGCGCCTGAAAATACCCGCCCGAAGGGCCGGGCGCCAAGTCTGGCCCAGCGGAAAGATGGCCACAAAACGGGTGGGCTATAGCTATGGGGGTGTGGGCTGGCCAACTTTCGTCCGCCTAACGAATCGTACAATGGGACGAGACTTTTAGCCTCGGCCTCCGTGTGGACTGAAAATTGCCTCCGGAAACGGGCAGACTTTGCGCCGCCCGTGCTAAAAAATAGGCCGCGAGCAGCTGTTTAAAATACTCGCTCAAGGGTGGTCGCTGTTCTTCGGAGCAGAAGGGCCCAAAACGTGGTGGGCTATGCTCAGCAGCTGGCCAATCTCTGTCTGGGCTGCCGTCCGCCGAATGGCGCGAATTATGCGAGACTTTGCCAATAAATACCTCCGCGTACCGCCTAAAAATAGGCTGAGCACAGCTGCAGCTGGAAAGAGTCTACAAAACCGCCCTATAGCTCTGGGTCAGGCGCCCAACTCGTCTCGCTGGACCTGCAGAAAGACTTTGCGAGGCGCCCAAAGCAAAAAGCCGCGTGGCGCTATAACCTTGGTGAAGGCCGGGCTGGCCAAGTCTGGTCCGCCTGGACTCGGAAGTCAGAAGGCGAGACGTTGCGTGGGGCTGCCTCCGAATCCGCCGTCTAAAATAGGAGCCGGTGCGTGGCACAGTCACATCCGTGTGCTGGGCTGGGCATAGCCTCGCCTGAAGGCCGGGCGCCAAGTTCGTCCACAGAGAGGAAAGAGGCCACAAAACTGGGTGGGCTATAGCCTTGGGGGTTGGGGCTAGGCAACTCCGTCCACCGGACTTGGAATGGTAGCAGACTTGCGGTAGCCGCCTCCGTGCAAAAATAGGGCGCTTGGGCACAGCCGCGCCAAAAATACCAGGCCCGAAGGCCGAGGCGCCAAGTTTGGTCCAGCGGAAGAGGCCACAAAACGGGTGGCTATAGCCTTGGGCTCTGTGGGCTTGCCAATCTCAGTCTCGCTCGGACTCCTAATGGCGCGAGACTTTGCGAGGCGCCCGTGTGCCGTGGGCTAGCCGCGTACAGCCGCTAAAATACCCACCAAGTGTCACAGCTGTCATCCAACAACAGTGATACTACAAAAACGGGTGGGCTATAGCCCATGCTGGCTGGCTAACTGTCCACGACTGAATGTGCGACTTACAGGCAGGTGCAGCTGTAATAGGCTTGGCACAGTTGCATTTAAATACCTACCAAGGCCGGGCGCCAAGTTCATTCTGGGCGGAAAGAGGCCAAAACGGGTGGGCGACACTAAAGGGCTGGCTAACTTCATTCCGGACTCAGCTGGCAGAGAATGCGAGGCGCCCGTAGCAAAATAGCCTGGCACAGCTGCGCCCTTAAAATACTCCGCCCGAAGGCCGGGCGCCAAGATCGTCCAGCTGAGAGAGGCTAGTAAAGCGGGTGGGCTTCAGGCCTGGGAGTTTGGGGCCAACTTGGCAACCCGTCCCGGTTTCGGAACAGCGCGAGATTCTCGGCGAGGCACCTCCGTGTGCAAAAATCGACCGCGGGCACAGTCGCGCTTGCATACCAACCTGCTGTCATGGCGCCAAGTTCGTCCCAGCTGAGAGTTGCCACAAAAGCAGGTGGGCTATAGCCTTGGCGCCTGGGGTTTACAAGCCTGTCCGGGCCGACTCGGAATGGTGCGAGACTTTGGGAGGCGCCTCCGTGTGCCAAAAATAGGTCATGAGACACAGCCGCGCCAAAATACCCACCGAAGGCTGGAAATCCAGTTCGGCCCTGCGGAAAGAGGCCACAAAAGCGGGTGGGCGCGAGGCCTTGGGGGCGGGCTGGCCAACCTGTCCGCCTGGACTCGGAATGGCGTGAGACTTCCAGGAGCCTGCAGCCAAATAGGCCGGGCGGCACAGCCGCGCCAAAAATACCCGCCTCCCAAGGTCGGGGCGCCAAGTTCGCCCAGCGAGAGGCCACAAAACGGGTGGGCTATAGCCTTGGGGGTGGCTACAACTTCGTCCACTCGGACTCGGAATGCGAGACTTTATGAGGCGCTCCGTGCTGGGCAGGCCGCGGCACAGCTACACAAAAATACCCGCCCGAAGGCCGGGCGCCAAGTCTGGCCCAGCGGGAAAGAGGCCATAAACTGGCTATAGCCTCGGGGTGGGCTGGCTACCTGGGTCCGCCGGACTCGGAAAGGCGCGAGATTTTACGAGGCTCCTCCGTGTGCCAAAAATAGGCCGCGGGCACAGCTGCGCCAGAAAATACCCGTCCGAAGGCCGGGGCGCCAAGTTCGTCCAGCGGAAAAAGGCCACAAAAACGGGTGGGCTATAGCCTTGGGGGTTGGGCTGGCCAACATCATCTGCCGGACTCGGAATGGCGCGAGACTTTGCGAGGCGCCTCCATGTGCCAAAAATAGGCCGCGGGCACAGCCGCGCCTAAAAATACCCGCCCGAAGGCCGGGGCGCCAAGTTCGTCCAGCGGAAAGAGGCCACAAAAACGGGTGGGCTATAGCCTTGGGGGGTGGGGCTGGCCAACTTCGTCCGCCGGACTCGGAATGGCGCGAGACTTTGCGAGGCGCCTCCGTGTGCCAAAAATAGGCCGCGGACAAAGCCGCGCCAAAAAATACCCGCCCGAAGGCCGGGGCGCCAAGTTCGTCCAGCGGAAAGAGGCCACAAAAACGGGTGGGCTATAGCCTTGGGGGGTGGGGCTGGCCAACTTCGTCCGCCGGACTCGGAATGGCGCGAGACTTTGCGAGGCGCCTCCGTGTGCCAAAAATAGGCCGCGGACACAGCCGCGCCAGAAAATACCCGCCCGAAGGCCGGGGCGCCAAGTTCGTCCAGCGGAAAGAGGCCACAAAAACGGGTGGGCGATAGCCTTGGGGGGCGGGGCTGAGCAACTTCGTCCGCCGGACTCGGAATGGCGCGAGACTTTGCGAGGCGCCTCCGTGTGCCAAAAATAGGCCGCGGGCACAGCCGCGCCTAAAATACCCTCCCGAAGGCCGGGGCGCCAAGTACGCCCTGCGGAACGCGGCCACAAAACCGGGTGGGCTATCGCCTGGGGGGGGGGGCTGGCCAACTTCGTCCGCCGGACTCGGAATGGCGCGAGACTTTGCGAGGCGCCTCCGTGTGCCAAAAATAGGCCGCGGGCACAGCCGCGGCCAAAAATACCCGCCCCGAAGGCCGGGGCGCGACGGTCGTCCAGCGGAAAGAGGCCACAAAAACGGGTGGGCTATAGCCTTGGATGTGGGGCTGGCCACCATCGTCCGCCGGACTCCGCATGGCGCGAGACTTTGCGAGGCGCCTCCGTGTGCCAAAATACCCGCCCGAAGGCCGGGGCGCCAAGTTCGTCCAGCGGAAAGAGGCCACAAAAACGGGTGGGCTATAGCCTTGGGGGGTGGGGCTGGCCAACTTCGTCCGCCGGACTCGGAATGGCGCGAGACTTTCCGAGGCGCCTCCGTGTTCCAAAAATAGGCCGCGGGCACAGCCGCGCCCAAAAATACCCGCCCGAAGGCCGGGGCGCCAAGTTCGTCCAGCGGAAAGAGGCCACAAAACCGGGTGGGCTATAGCCTTGGGGGTGGGGCTGGCCAACTTCGTCCGCCGGACTCGGAATGGCGCGAGACTTTGCGAGGCGCCTCCGTGTGCCAAAAATAGGCCGCGGGCACAGCCGCGCCCAAAAATA